>QNTS01005609.1:0-22323 GCA_003317085.1 Hucho hucho
GGGGGGGGGGGGGGGGGTTGCCATATAATATGGACTTGGTATTTTACCAAATAGGGCTATCTTCTGTATACCACCCCAACCTTGTCACAGCACAACTGATTGGCTCAAATGCATTAAGAAGGAATGAAATTCCACAAATTAACTTTTAAGAAGGCACACCTGTTGAAATGCATTCTTCAAATGCACTCATGAAGCTGGTTGAGAGAATGCCAAGAGTGTGCAAAGCTTTCATCAAGGCAAAGGATGGCTATTTGAAGAATCTCAAATATAAAATATATTTAGATTTTTTTGGTTACTACATGATTTCATATGTGTTATTTGATAGTTTTGATGTCTTCGCTATTATTCTACAATGTAGAAAATAGTAAAAATAAAGAAAAACCCTTGAATGAGTAGGTGTTCTAAAACGTTTAACCGGGAGTGTACCTGGAGTTAACTCTGAAAATCTACACACAATACCCCATAATGACAAAGCAAAAACAAATTTATTACAAATAAAAAACAGAAATACCTTATTTACATAAGTATTCAGACCCTTTGCTATGAGACTCGAAATTGAGCTCAGGTGCATCCTGTTTCCATTGATCATCCTTGAGATGTTTTCTATAACTTGATTGAGTCCATTTGTGGTAAATTCAATTAATTGGAGATAATTTGGAAAGGCACACACCTGTCTATATAAGGTCCCACAGTTGAAAGTGCATGTCAGTGCAAAAACCATGAGGTTGAAGGAATTGCCCATAGAGCTCCGAGACAAGATTGTGTCGAGGCACAGATCTGGGGAAGGGTACCAAAACATTTCTGCAGCATTGTAGGTCCCGAAGAATACAGTGGCCTCCATCATTCTTAAATGGAAGAAGTTTGGAACCACCAAGACTCTTCCTAGAGCTGGCGTCCCGGCCAAACTGAGCAATTGAGGGAGAAGTGCCTTGGTCAGGGTGGTGACCAAGAACCTGATGGTCACTCTGACAGAGCTCCAGAGTTTCTCTGTGGAGATGGGAGAACCTTCTAGAAGGACAACCATCTCTGCAGCACTCCACCAATCAGACCTTTATGGTAGAGTGGCCAGACGGAAGCCACTCCTCAGTAAATGGCACATGACAGCCTGCTTGGTTTTCCAAAAGTCACCTAAAGGACTCTCAGACCATGAGAAATGAGATTCTCTGGTCTGATGAAACCAAGATTTAATTATTTGGCCTGAATGCCAAGTGTCACGTCTGGAAGAAACCTGGTACCATCCCTAAAGTGAAGCATGGTGGTGGCAGCATCATGCTGTGGGGATGTTTTTCAGAGACAGGGACAGGGAGACCAGTCAGGCTTGAGGGAAATATTAATGAAGCAAAGTACAGAGAGATCCTTGATGACAATCGTCTCCAGAGCACTCAGGACCTCAGGCTGGGGTGAAGGTTCACCTTCCAACAGGACAATGACCCTAAGCACACAGCCAAGACAACGCAGGAGTGGCTTCGGGACAAGTCTCTGAATGTCCTTGAGTGGCCCAGCCAGAGCCCGGACTTGAACCCAATCGAACATCTCTGGAGGGACCGGACAATAGCTGTGCAGCAACACTCCCCATACAACCTGACAGAGCTTGAGAGGATCTGCAGAGAAGAATGGGAGAAACTCCCCAAATACAGGTGTCATGACTCGCTGTGAAGGTCCAAAGATCAGGTTACAATGGATCGACGTCTACCAGATCCCTCTCACCCGCAGAGGGGATGAAGGATTGATGTGGGGGTTTTGTGACACCTCAAGCCCGGTCGTAAATTGTATGCACCAGAAGACTCTTTTTGGTCTTTAGTAGTGATGATAGGAATGTCTCTTTGTTAGAGACATTTTGCCACCCAAAAACTCTAACATTCAAAAGTGAACACTGGGACAACACCCGAATGTGTGGAATGATGAGAGATGGTCTATGGAAAACAAATGTGATTTTGTGATGTCATTAAAAATTTTATAAAAATGTTATAAAAAAATATTGTAACTTGAAGAGTATACACACTGTTTATGTCAGGTTTTCATCCTTTACGTTGTGTAGGAAATATCAAAGAGGATGAGAATATTTTTGTTAAGGAGATCATAGTTTTGATGATACTTTTCCCAGTAAGTAGCCACGCCCGATGGAGCTCAGACAGCGTGTCAGCATGATGGAAACGCCCCCTTTTTACCAGAGTGTATAAAGGATGAGTTGAGAATTAACATATCAGAACAGAAGGACTCAAGCTGCAGCTTGGGTCTCCATTGGTTCCGACCCTGAAAATCAACATGAGGTGAAGACGACAAAGTAGCCTCTAACAGTGAATGTTATGGCTGAGTAGCTGTTCTAAGTACTGTATCTAAGAAAGTGAATTCAAGTAGAACCATCATGTTACTCTCTTCAAACCATCGTCGACTACACTGCTCTCATCACCCCACTGGGGGTCATCGACACGGCTAATTAGCTGTCTTCAGAGGACCTCTCTTCCAGAACGGGTGAAAGTAAACACCATCCTGTTTGTTATGCATAAGACTACAGGACAAGGCATTGAAGCCACGGACAACTACGAAGAAGGTCATTGTGACCTCTTGTGGACAATCAGAGCCGTACACTTAATTCGGGAGAAGGCCCAATGGAAACCTTTTCACAAAGACCTGGGTCCAACAGAGATACACGACAAAGGAAGACATTCAAACACGTAAATACATTCATTAATTCTTTACCCCAAACGGGCGGCGGTTCAGGGAAAATTATTATGATTACTGTGAGCGTAGTTCCAAGTGTATAAGTTGTCTCTCTATCTTTCTCCCTTTTCCCCTCTCTACTCCTCCCTCTTTTGATAAACAAGCAGTCATGTTGTCGTTAGTTCACTAGGGACCTGATTCCATCGTATTAAGTTTCTAATCAATAACCTATACCATGTGTGTGTTTGTATCCTGTGTTATCATTTAGTTAGTTAGTAAATAAACAATTAAATCAATTTGTGTGGTACAGAATGATCAGTAAATTGGGGTCTGTGCAGATGCAAGGAGTATGCGATATTCAGAATTGTGAGACTGATATGAGGTAATGATTAATAAATTAATATACATCATCATCATCAATATACATCTTATATATCATCTAGAGTTTAATTATGGAGATGGTAACTCATTAAACTTATTCCGTGGTGCCCAAAATCCTAATGAGTTAATTGTTACATGATTAATTTAATCAATTAACAATAAAACATAGTTAGTTGATTCGATACATAACAGTCATCAGGTTAATGAAAGTCACGTCATGACACGTGTGCCAAGCTTGTAGCGTTATACCCAAGAAGACTTGAGGCTGTAATCACTGCCAAAGGTGCTTCAACAAAGTACTGAGTAAAGAGTCTGAATATTTATGTAAATGTAATATTTATTTTTTGATGATCTACCCCCTAAAAAAAGAAACAACATTCCTCTGTGGAAATTTCGGTACTTCAGCATAACGTTTCCTACAGGTTTCCTCATGGTTCTATTTAAAGTAATGTTCTCAAACTGTTCCGAAAACTTTAAGAAAACCTTTCATTAAAACCACAAGAAAACTTTAGCAATGTTTAGAGAACGTTCTAAGAATGTTATTTAAAACACATTCAGTTCTCAGAACTAAAAACTATAAGAAAACTATAGTAAAGTTAGAGAATATTGTTTAAAAATGTATTCTCAGCATCAACAAAACTCTCTCTATCCTCTCTCTTGTTATGTGTGTTCAGGTGTGTTGGCTGTGCCCACAAAGTGATCGTAATGAGTGCTTGTTTCCTTTGAAATGGTGTCTGCTTGAATAGAATAAAATTAACAGCTTTGTAAGCGTAAAAAACATGTCATGTTATCTCCATCCTAGTGGCGCAGTGGATTAATTCCATGGATAGAAGATTCTATCTAGCTTCTAACCGCAATGATAGAAAATGCATGTGTTTGTATGATTGTCTATCTGTGCTTCAAGTGAAAAATGAAAAAAGTTTTGCCAAAATAAGCTAGCAGTGTTCTTAAAAGTCTTATTGAAAGATTCAGTGAAAGATTTACGGAAGTTATAAAAAAAACTCTAAATAACCTACAATTTCCATTCTCAGATCGTTAATAAAACTTCCCGGGAAAACTTTTAAGGAACCCGAGTAAAACCTTCACAGAACATCCATGCAACCTAAAAATAAACGTTCCCAGGACAGGAAAAATGTTCACAGCCATTCTAAGAACGTAAAAGAACGTTTTTGTATGTTTTACTGGTGAGGAAACTGATGGCTTCGTTCCCAGAACTAATGGGAAATGAGAAACGTAAGTACTCACAACTTCCCTAGGAACCAAATGTGCCTGGATAAAGAAAAAGGTGGGGGAAAACAAAAAGGACTGAGAGAGCACATGAAGCAGAATTAATAAATGAATGAATGTAAATGAGAGAGATGGAAAACAGGGGGATTCTCTCTCTTTCTCCCTCTCTCTGGGGAGGTCTATCTGCCAGATTGAGTGGACATTGACAGAGTAACACTCTTTTGCCACACCAATGGAAATCAATTGGCCAGTAATTGTAATAGTTGACCTCCTCCTGCATCATTCCATCCCATAGCCGTCCATTAACCCTCTGTTGCGTGTGAGCATGCTCATGTGACTGTGTGTGTGAGTGTGTATGTGTGTGTCTGATCAGTGGGGTAATAGGCAGTTCTCCCTGCCTGGCATGTCACTGCAGTCGTAGGAGTATTAATCTTCCTGGAGTCACTCCTCCGACGGGAGGCCCCCAGGGGCCACACACACAGGTAGTGACGTGTGAGCGGTGTGGCAGTGAGGAATGGTGATGTGTTTAGTATCTGTTTAATAACTGTTGAAGAGAGGCCCTTAGGAGAGCCAGACACACAGCACATGTCCATGACTGCAAATGGACCCACACTCACTGGGGCCCGAATTACAGCCTGCTTGACTGCACTTGACCGAGAATGAGAGGAAAGTGAGGAAGGGGAACACAGAAAGCTGAGAAAGTGAAAGAAGGGGGGGGTCCTTGTGTTCAGACAACAGGAGAGAACAAATCAGTGTCAATGCTCTGGTGTGAATCGCTCACTCTCTCACTCACCCCCTCTTCCTTTCTCCATCTCTGTCTCTATGGGCCTGTCTGCTCTGTCTCTGACAGGCTCTGTCTCTGACAGGCTCTATCTCTGACAGGCTCTATCTCTGACAGGCTCTGTCTCTGACAGGCTCTATCTCTGACAGGCTCTATCTCTGACAGGCTCTGTCTCTGACAGGCTCTGTCTCTGACAGGTTCTATCTCTGACAGCCTCTGTCTCTGACAGGTTATATCTCTGACAGGGTCTGTCTCTGACAGGCTCTATCTCTGACAGGCTCTGTCTCTGACAGGCTCTTTCTCTGACAGCCTCTGTCTCTGACAGGCTCTGTCTCTGACAGGCTCTATCTCTGACAGCCTCTGTCTCTGACAGGCTCTATCTCTGACAGGGTCTGTCTCTGACAGGTTATGTCTCTGACAGGGTCTGTCTCTGACAGGCTCTATCTCTGACAGGGTCTGTCTCTGACAGGCTCTGTCTCTGACAGGCTCTATCTCTGACAGGCTCTATCTCTGACAGGGTCTGTCTCTGACAGGTTATATCTCTGACAGGTTCTGTCTCTGACAGGCTCTGTCTCTCTGACTGGGTCTCTCTGACTCGGTCTTAGCTGTTGACGGATGTGACTCTGAGACTTACTGAGGGTTACTCACTAATGTGATGACGTGATGATAACATTAACACACAGGTGAGAATGTTCTGTTCTCCGGTGCTCCTTATCTTCTCTGTGACTATGAGGCAAATAGTTTAACCCAAAGCGAGAGAGAGAGAGAGAGAGAGAGAGAGAGAGAGAGAGAGAGAGAGAGAGAGAGAGAGAGAGAGAGAGAGAGAGAGAGAGAGAAAACAGTGCTATCGACCGAGGGTCCAGTTTAATTTTGGTTTTACAATGGGTACACACTGAGCACTGCTTAAAGGCCATTGTAAAAAGTTGGAGACTGCTCTTGATGAGAGGAGAGGTCACGAACACAGTCCTGTCCAAGGCTCACTGTAAAACACACCAACATTTACTGGCCACACATCGGCCAGACACCTTCTCCAGTCGTCTTTTCTATTTCTTTAATGTCTTATTTTCTTCTTTCTTACCCTATCCTCTCCCCTTCTTCTCTTCTCTTGTTCTGTCCTCCTCTCCTGTCATTTTGACTCTCTCAAATCATCCCCTCTCCTCTTGTGTCTTCTATCCCCATTCACACTACAGACGCAAGAGTGTGTAGATATGTTAAAAGAATCATAAAATCCTCATAAAGTCTGGTCCTAAAGCAGAAGAGCAAGGAGGAGAGAGATGGAGTAGGATCATGTTGCTTCTTGACGCTGATCTAAGGTCAGTTTTGCATTTCTTCCCAAAATTGTCACATTTAGAATAGAGGTAAACTGATCCTACATCTGTGGTATAATCACAGAGCAGTGTTTGTTTCTCTATGTTTGTGCGTGCATGTGTGTGTGTGCGTGTTTGCGCGTGCCTGTGCGTGTGTGTGTGTGTGTGATTTGGCTGCTTGGCAGGTAGAAGGCTGTGAGTGCAGCCTATCACAGCCGGTCCCTGATTACTCTCCACCATTCATCAAAGTGTCACCGCCCTGACAGACGCTAATAAATATACTGCCACGGCCCCCCGCTCGCACCTGGCAGCGCAGCGCTCACACCGTACACACACACACACCATACCCCCCCCCCCCCCTCCCCCCAGGAGTGAACACCGTGCGAGCCACAACACAACCTAAAGATGCTTTTCCCATCAATTCTACTGTCTTGTTCCTTGTCAACAGGAGCAGGAGGGAAGACATGTATAAATAAAGAACTGATATAAATAAGCAGGAGGGAAACATGTTTAGATTAGACCAAAACTACAGGGTTATTCTTAACCAGCTTTCTTTCATTATAATATGCAACATCTTTCTTCCATATCCTTTAAGAGCTCCCTCTGCAATGTCCCTGTTTAATGACCCACTTTGCCTTACGTACAGTATACTGCACACACATCGGCACCTCTCACTAATTCCTGGCAACATTTAATGAAGTTGTCTTTATTGCACTGTGACAGACCTTTTCCTCAACGGCAGGTTAAATCCCCCCCCCCTTTCTTTTATCTCTCTCTTTCTTTTTCCCTTTCGCTTTCTCAATCTCTCTCTCACACACGCACAGACACACTCACTCACTCACCCACCTCTCTCTCCCTTCTCTCTCTCTCTCCATGCGTTCTTTTCTCTGTCACTGCGTCGTTAGGGGAGTTGTTGCAGGCAGCACATTAACCATGTCAATGTTTACAATCAAAGGTCCCCACCTGGGAGAAGAGAGGAGAGGACAGGACAGAACAGAACAGGAGAGGACAGGACAGAAGAGAGGAGAGGACAGGAGAGGATGGCACTGAGGAATGAGATGTTGGATGAGTGACTTCTGGGGTGCTGGATAAGGGGGCAAGTACCAGAATTTGGTAGTCACGTCAACCCACAGCCATCTATTGATTTGAATGCAGTAAACTAAGAGGGCAATGTGGCAACGTCTAAAGTTTCAGTAAAACATTTGTCTTCTCTTTTCCTTCAGACAACTAGAACTTCCCCGCAAAAATTTGCATTTGCATATAATTGCTGGTTAGCTTGACAGGGATGCTGTACTTTTCCATTTGTAATCAGTTACACACACACACACACACACACACAGACACACATATGCATGCACACACACACACACAAACACATTACTACTTCACTGTGTACAGGAACTAAAGATTTATGGTCTTTCCCTTTGTGAGTTTCAAGTCAGGTCTTTCTTAGTCTTTCTCTCTCTCATTCCATCACCAGCAGACGTGCTGCAGCTCCCCCTGTTGGGAGACAGATGAAGCATGTGACGCTGCATGCACTTGTGTGTCTGTCTGTGCAGCATTGCTATGTGTAGGGGTTTTGGTGGTCCGAAGGCGGAAGTGTGTGCTCCTGCCATGGGCCATGCTTGCATTGCCAAGCAGTGTGTGTGTGTGTGTGTGTGTGTGTGTGTGTGTGTGTGTGTGTGTGTGTGTGTGTGTGTGTGTGTGTGTGTGTGTGTGTGCACTTGTGTGTGTGTGTGTGCGTGCGCATGTGTGGTCATGCCAGGCCTTGGGCATGCTGGGGCAGCAGATGGCATCACTACAGCGCCGGCCACCCAGGTGAACGGGGGAGAAGGAGGGAGGAGGAAGAAAGAGGAGGGAGGAGGAGGGGGGAGGAGGGAGAGGGAGGCAGAAGAAGGAGGAGGGGGATGGAGGAGGGAGGAGAGGTGAGTAGAAGGAATAGGGGGGTGGATAGGATCAGGGCAGCCAGATTCTGTTGTATTGTGTTGTAGTTCTAGACAGGGTCTCTGCTGAGGTCCCATTGGCCAGGCCTGTGTGTCGGCTGGTTGGTGCTGCTGGACCAGGATGGACCAGGTGTGGAGTGGGAGGACTGCAGCTGTTAATTAGAGAGAGGTGATTAATGGTACAGGAGAGAGGGAGCACTGTGTTTGGGACTGACTGGACTGGAGGAGTGGGGACAGGGGAGAGCAGGGTAGGGTGGAGAGTTTGGGAGAGGTTGAGTAGTTGGTAGTCAAAAAGTATCTTTGCATGCATTAACACATGCAAACTTGTGTGTGTGTGTGTGTCTCTACTGAGTCACGTGGCTTCTCTACCCTGGGATCCAGCGTTATTGAGATGTAAGGAGTTACAGCATTGTGACAAACTCTCCTCCAGGGATGTGCCGTGTAAACACCAATCATTTGGCAGATGCAGAGTAAATTGACATGGTATCCCCGGGTGGTGCGCCACACACACCATTATCAGGATGGAGACTAATCGTATGTCGCCTCCCATATGAGGAGCAATTAATTCACACAGAATCAAACGGCTGGAGAACAGAGTGAGGAAGAGGAAGAGGAAGGTTGGAGAGAAATGAGGAGATAAGGAAGAATGGTGTTGGAAAAAAGGGAACAAAAGTGTTAAGGAAAATAGAGAGAGAGAGAAATATGGAGAGTTTGTGCGATTAAGGGCAAAGTTTGAATCTGTCTGTTTGTTTTTCAAACAGTTGTTCAAAGTTAAAGTGTAAATGAGTTTCATGTTTTATCTGTTCTCTTAGCTTGGATTTTTTCAGGAAGGAAAGGAGGATTGCACAAACAACATGTAAAGAGAAAAGAGAAAATTGAGTTGAGTAGAAGAGCACTGAAGGCAATACAACGTTTATGAATGTGGTTCCACAAAGCCTTGACAGTGGGATAGTTTTACAGCACCTGTATTTTTTTTAAAGATGACAGTTACAAGGATTCATTAATGTAAAGTTTCCCCATTCTCACCTCAATTCAATCTGGAGGCATTGTAGTGGAGGGCCGTTACAGCCAAACCTCCATCTCACTATTATTTCCTGTGTGATTGCCTGCTCACTCTCTCGCTCGTCTCTCGCTCATCTCTCTCTCGGTGGATACGATTAAGGAGAAAGACTAAAAGACTGTGATGGACAGAAGGAGAAAGAGGAGGGGAGCTGGTCCTGGTTTAATCTCCTTCAGACGGATGGAGCGAGGGAGGGAGGGACAGCGACTGAAAGGGGAGAGAGACATAATTTCCATGGATACAGCACCTAAATTAATAGTCTGCCATGATGGCCTTTTGGATAAGACAAGTAGTGTTATAATAAGCGAAGGGCCGTATAAAAAAAACAGACTTGGCTGACAAGCCAGGGGAGACTTATTCAAACTGGCCTCTCTCTCTCTCTCGCTGTCTCAGTGTGTGTCTCTCTCTCTCTCTCAGTCTCTCTAGCTCTTTCACTGTTACTAAGGCCTATGCTTTTAACCCCCTTAAATTATTAAAGTGAAAATAAATGTTCACCGTGAGAGGAGAGGATGGTTAGGTTGCGGAGGGAGGAGGTAGAGATGGGAGGTAAACTGGGGAGTAAAAAGACAGAGCAAATAAGATGGTGTGAAAAAGACAAAATAAGAACGGAGACTGTGTAGTGGAGGGAGATGGAGAGAGAGAAAAAGAGATGGCGAGAAAGAGTAACAGAGTCTAAAAAGAAAAAGACTAAGAGGTATATGGAGAGAGAGAGAGAGAGAGAGAGACAGAGAGAGAGACGTAGTTGAAAAGAGAACATGCAAAGCTGTCATCCATCATGTTGTCACAACACAATAAGGAGGAGTGCACAGTTACTGCTAATCACAGACAAATCTATCCCACATCCCAGAGGACGTAGGAAAGGAGAGAGAAGATATCATCACAGTGACATTCAGGAGGTACAGTATCTCTCTCTCTCTCTCTCTCTCTCTCTCTCTCTTTCACACACACACACACACACACACACACACACACACACACACACACACACACACACACACACACACACACACACACACACACACACACACACACACACACACAAACACACACACTATATTCTTGAATATGTCCTTTGACAGTTTGCTCTCAATAATGAAAGACATGTTCTCTCATTCTCTCAAATCTAGGGGTTCTCCAAGGCATAATTTCCAGGTCAGAAGAGAGACGTTTCCAATAACACAATACAAGCTTATAGCCAGAGGATGGGTGACACACACACACAGACACATACACACACACATAGATAAACAGAAAGGAGCCAACGTTAAAGTCAGAGTAAATAAAGTTATCAGAGAAGCCATTATCTATTCTCCACACAGACAGAGGTCAAGGGTCAGGAGTCTGGCCTCAGAAGTGAAGGAAATATCAGATTTCTGAAATATTAAATATTAACATATGCAAAATAACCATATGGTAATCATGAAATGTCAATATTGCCTTCTCGTATTTGTTTCACACACACACACACACTCACACGCTCACAAATACACTCACAAACACACTCATACACCCCACACTCACAAACTCACTCACACACTCACACACTCACTCACACACTCACACTCTCACAAATACACTCACACTCACACTCACTCACACACTCACAAATACACTCACACTCACACACTCAAACACTCACACACTCACAAACACACTCACACACTCACTTACTCACTCACATACTCACACACACACTCTCACACACACTCACTTACTCACTTACTCACTCACATACTCACACACACACACAGACACACACACACACACACACACACACACACACTCACTCACGCACACACTCACACACACTCACTCACTCACACACTCACAATCACACACTCACACACTCACACACTCACACACACACACACTCACACACACATTTATGGACTTCCAACGGATATCAGACATGATTGATTATTAGACAAAACTTCACCATGTGTTACAATTACCCTAATCCCCAAAACATGCTTGAATTTAACTTTTTTGTTTATTCCTGTACTTTCTTGAACACAGACATCTTTCCTCGCAGTTCTGGCAGCATCACTGTTTGAAAAGGCTTTCTGTCAGCCTATTTACCACCCCCTGCTTTGGGATGAATTCAGGTGAATTACATCAATGTGTGTGTGTGTGTGTGTGTGTGTGTGTGTGTGTGTGTGTGTGTGTGTGTGTGTGTGTGTGTGTGTGTGTGTGTGTGTGTGTGTGTGTGTGTGTGTGTGTGTGTGTGTGTGTGTGTGTGTGTGTGTGAATTCCCCCACCTGATGGTAGCTTGTCAACTCCTTCCTGGGTTGGTGACCCCTGTGTGTGGTTGTGTTAGTATGTGTTACCTGCTGAGCAAACATGTTAGTGTGTCTGCTCGCACAGTGGGCCCACAGAGAGGGAGGCTCCACAGTGCTGAGGGAGGGAGGGAGGTTGGTAGGGAAGATGAGAGTGGAGATGGTAGGGGAGAGGAAGATGAGAGGGAAGATGGTAGAGGAGAGGAAGATGAGAGTGGAGATGGTAGAGGAGAGGAAGATGAGAGTGGAGATGGTAGAGGAGAGGAAGATGAGAGTGGAGATGGTAGAGGAAAGGAAGATGAGAGTGGAGATGGTAGAGCAGAGGACGAGGACAGTGTGGCAGGAAGCTTCACCACAAGTTTTAGGAAGAAGATGTTGAGTGATAGAGGGAAGTTAGTTGAATGCATGTATTGCAGGCAGAGGGTGTATTCTGTGGATGGGGGATGAGGTGATGTTAGGTAGGAGGCTGTATGATGGGTGTATGTGTGTTGTGTTTGGTTATAGAGGGGACAGGGTTGCTGGAGTGTGTTTTGAGGGACGGGGTTGTTGCGGTGTGTTTGCATGTGTGGGGGTGTCAAGGTGTGTTTGGATGTGTGGGGGTGTCAGGGTGTGTTTGGATGTGTGGGGGTGTCAGGGTGTGTTTGGTTGTGTGGGGGTGTCGGGTGTGTTTGGATGTGTGGGGGTGTTGGGGTGTGTTTTGGGGGGCCACAGGGCAACTTCTCAGAAACTCCACTAATTGGGACCGCTGGGTGTTGCCCGAGGCTGTTCTCTGGCTAATATCATTAGCTAATCTGCTGTGTGTTGTCCCCCTTGCCCTCTCAGTATGTGCTCTGCGCTCCAGCACCATAACCACCAGCAGACACCCACCCTCGGCCGCCTCCCCAAGCCCACAGAAGAGTGCTGAGTCCGGGTTTGTGCTGCTGGAAGGGCCCCACATCTGGGCTCCACTGACAAGGAAGATTAATACCTCAGCCTCACACACACACACACACATTTCTGAAACACTCATACACACCAGCACACACATACATACACACAGACCTTCATCTCTGGTATAAACACAAACACACTACTTCACCACTACAACTACTTTTCAATACATACTTTACACACACGCACACACATACCAGCCTCCCCCAAAGAAAAAAAGGAGGGAGCCAAAACCCACACCATCCTCCCTCCCTCATCCTCCTCGCTTCATCCTTCCATTTCTCTATACTCTGGACCACTCTACCCTCCCTCCCTCCCTTCCTCCATCCATCCCTCCTTCCATCCCTCCCCCACTTTAAATACAATCTCCAGGCCACAGAAAAACAACTTTCTGCTGATGCGAGTACTCCTTCATCCCTCTCTTCCTCCCATTCCCCTCACACACCTTTGGTTATGGAGAGCATGCAGGGCTGAATTTGTGCCCTGAGCGTTAATGCCTTCCCTGCATGTGAGGGTCTGGTTGAACAGCATCCTGGAGCACCCATCATCCAGAGAGATGTTCCTCCATGTTTCACTGCACTCCTATAGCATGGTAAACCTCCACCCACAAGATCAAAGAGGGACAACTATCAGTTCATCATGAAGATACACTTGTTTTAAACAAAGTGACTCATTTAAAAATATTGGAGAGAATTGTGAAAAACAGGAAATGGTGAACATGTTAACTATTAGATTGATTTAGCCTTGAATAAGAGGAGCCTGTGAGGAAAACAGGAATACAGTGTGCCCAGATGTGTTCTGCCCTCCCCTCTCCTCCCTGTCCACAGTGGAAACTCCCTGGCATTCCCAGGAGGGGGTGGAGACAGGAGACTGTGTGGTTTGGCCCACAGGAGAGTGTGAGAAGGGTGAGGGGTGTTAACATAACCTCATTACACTACAGTCACCTGGGCCTGACTCACACACCACACCCACCTGTCACTGAGGGCTCTACTGTATGTCAAGCAAGCAGAGCGCCCACTGTGCACACCAGACAAGAATAAAAAGAATGAATGAGAGTGTAACCCCAGAGATAGAATCAGATTAAAGGGTGATCACTTAGGCAGTGACTCTACTGGCAGATTCCCCCATAACTAAAGAGTTTGTGTCAGCACATTGGCTGCCTGTTGTGTGTGAGAGAATGTGGTAAGATAGAGAAAGAGGGAGAGACAGGGAGAGATAGGGAGAGAGGGCGAGGGGGAGCGAGAGAGAGAGAGAAAGACGATAGACAACAAAGGAAGAAGAGAAATGGAACAGGAAAGACAGCCCACTGGGCACAGACGTTAATTCAACGTCTAATCCACATTGGTTTAATGTAATTTAATTGAAATGACATGGAAACAACGTTGATTCAACCAGTGTGAGCCCAGTGTCACGTTCCTCAGCAAGAATACCAAAAATGTCGCTCAAACAGAAGTGGGAACTAACAAAGAGTCTCTGACCAACAACCAAATCAGGTGGAGTTTTAGGAGGGGTTCTGAAAGACACTCATGGGGGTGTCCACTGAAAGTTTACTAGCAACAACAACTGGGACCTAAAAGACACCCACCATGAGCACCCACTAAATGTGCCCTAGAAGAGGCAAACAAAAGAAAAACCCACACCAAACTTAAAGACAGGAAACAAACCAAACAGGTGGTGCAAAACAAAATCCAGTAAAGGATTGTTTGTCTACAACCAAACAAAATTAAATAGGGCGCACCAACTTATGGTGTTTACCCTCCACATCTATCCAGACAACTGGAGCACTGACCCAGCCACTCTTAAATAGCGCCTAGGCCAGCACAGGTGAAACACCTTCCCACTAACGAGATGGACAAGCCAGCAAAGGTGTAACACATAACGAGGTGACACCAATTGGTGCGACATACGTGCTAACAAGCTATACGTGCTGAAGTCCAACCTCAAAACATACATGGAAAAACTAAAGCCTGTAACACCAGTGGGAGAGAATGAAAGACTATGGCTATCTGCAGCAGGAGACACGCACACTTCATCAGATACTGTGTGTGCTCAGTAATACATTGTGTTTTAGGGGAATCACACAGTTGCCAATACAGGTTAAAACGGCAGCAGCAATACACACACACACAAGAGCGGTGCCAGACATCTCAGGAATCACATAAATGCCAGTACAGTGCTGATGCAGTGGGGTTATGAACAGAATGCATTGGACTCATTAATTCTATGTGTTGGGAAATTAAGGAAGCGTGGAGCTCCACTAGCACTAAGCTTAACACCAATACAGCAAGGGTAGCAACGTGCCACATATCTCACAGTGTCTGACAGTCAAGGACCTAGCTACTCCTTCACCTCAAAGTTAATAAATATTGAGATGTGGCGCTTTTGGTAGAATTAATAAATACCATGATTCTTCACCAATGTTTGCCTGAAATGCCATTCACATTGGCTAGAATAGTGGTCATAGAATTACATAAATTTGATGAGAACATTTTAAATATATATTTAAATGTATTTGTGAGTCATAGATTTATAATGGATAATAAAGATGAGAGGAGAATAACATAAAATCATATTTGATTCATTTAGAATGAACAATTATTGCTTTCATAGAAATATTGAATTTCTTATTTTGATCTGTGTAGAATAAAAGCAGAAAAGAAAATGTATAATGTAAGTAATACTATTTTAACAAAATAATAGCAATACTTTTACTATAACATCTCCTAGGACTCATATGAGAATAAAAATAAACATTTGTGAGCACAAAAAAAATGAATATCTGTTGTAACTGGGAAATAACATGATAAAACTTTTAATTTTATTTGGTGTACTATATTGTAGGTGTAATCTGCCCTCTTCTCCCTGTCGGCAAGGAATCCTGTGTCCTTATAAATAATTCATTTTTTAATCTGATTTCCCAGTGCGATTCTCACTGTATTAGTCACATATTCAATAACGCCACTCTGTGAATAATCTGTGCTGCGTGTGTTCCTTCCCAGGTTCCCCTGTGTTCCCAAGAAAACCTGCTGTCGGAATTCTGCCCAGTGTTCCGGAGCATTCGGGATAGAGAGGAGGGTAGAGAGAAGGGTAGAGAGTAAGGTAGAGAGGAGTGTGGAGAGGAGGGTGGAGAGGAGGGTAGAGAGGAGTGTGGAGAGGAGTGTGGAGAGGAGGGTGGAGAGGAGGGTAGAGAGTAAGGTAGAGAGGAGTGTGGAGAGGAGGGTGGAGAGGAGGGTAGAGAGTAAGGTAGATAGGAGTGTGGAGAGGAGGGTGGAGAGGAGGGTAGAGAGGAACAGTCAGAGCCATCATCACTCAATCTGTGTAGTAGATGACAGGGAACAGATGCATACATACAATATCTACTACACATACATGTTTAGGATTACCTGTCTCCTCTCTAAACCCCATCTCTCTTTTGTTCTGGCTTTCTTTTACATAATCACATTTATTGTGGTATTTTCTAGGTTTATATTTTTGGCATGTCTAAAAATGTTGTATTTTGTCCTTGAAAATAAGAATGTGTGAATTTCAATTGATATAAATATTTGTATGATTGTTGTAATGAAGTCAGTAAATAACTAAACCTGTATGGGAAAAACAACACCTAATCTGTCACTATCTCGTAGGTAGGGGATGGAACATGAATGGTAGATGCAGAATATGAGGTTGGTGATTCTCCACTTAGCCAGATTCTTACAGTATTTTGATTTCTTCTTCATGAAATGTGAAAATATCAACAACAGTTAAAAAATAAATATAGTCTTACCCATTTAAAAAAAGTATGTGATCTTATATCATTTAAATTCCAAAAATATTAGAGGAGCTGGGTTTGGGAAGTCTCCTGATCCATCCTGCCCCAAAACAAAACATGTAAAATAAAAGAACTCAATTTTTCTTTGGAATAAAATAATGTAACATTTCTCACAAATATTCAAGGATTATATTTCCTCAAAGCAGAAAACAAGCCCATAACCACTACTTATAGGAGACGGGTTCACCCTAAGTGTTTTAAGAAGGGGCTGTATGGAACTCAGATCTCTGTGTTGTTATCACAGCCTCAGGACCTATATCTCCCAGTCTGTCTGCATGAAGATGATCAGAAAACATGGAACAATACAACCACATTACATTACAGACAACCCAGAGGAAGAGAGATTTTTGCTGTGTTTGCTTTGCTATTTTCTTACAAAAATATCCATATAATGTACCGTTAGACAAGAAACAGGTTAACTTAGGACGTAAATTGGTGGAAGGTACCACTGAAGCTATAGTTATAATAGGAAATCTGTCCCATCAAAAAAATGAAATAGACAGGAAACAAATCCTACGCCACAATACAGGACTGCCCCATCTACAGATCATCCCACAGGATGGCAACATAACACATTAACATGATGCCACAACATGGATATGTCTATGTGACTAGCATGCTATGATAGAAGTAGAGGAGAGTTCAGTCACACAGCGTTTCTCCTAAAGCCTAGTTAATTGAATGATAGGCTGTAACATCAGCTTCATAATGAAACCTACACTATGGACAGCGAGCTGTAGTAGCCCTGGAAGCAGGATGGACTTTTAAACACTGCTTTTATAAGCCAGGGAAACCGAGAAGGCACTCTTCAATTCTCCTAGTGCTTTATTAGATTGTGTGTGTTATTGGGGGTGAGAGAGAGAGAGAGAGAGAGAGAGAGAGAGAGAGAGAGAGAGAGAGAGAGAGAGAGAGAGAGAGAGAGAGAGAGAGAGAGAATCAGAAAGTTTGAATAAAACGATTTCTCTCCAACATTTGAACAATTTTGAAAGAAACTGTGTTCATTTCATTACTCTGTTGACAAATGGCCAAAATATTACACCAATTATGGCTACATTTTGTAATCACTAAATGCATTCACAGTAAGATACAGTAAGATTTACAATATTCATTGTTTTATCTGAAGTGAAACCAAACAACCTGAACCTTTACATCTGTCTGTGTTGGGGAAAACTACACAACCACCGTGTTTAAAAGAGTCCAAAACTTCTGTCTCAACTGTCAACTGTTAACCATGTCATAATTTGTCACTAATAAACTAAACATAACTTGTGAACACTGAACACTAGACTACACACACGGTTAATGATAGTGTTTGGATGAGAGCAGTGTTTGGGATGAGAGCAGTGTTTGGGATGAGAGCAGTGTTTGGGATGAGAGCAGTGTTTGGATGAGAGCAGTGTTTGGGATGAGAACAGTGTTTGGGATGAGAACAGTGTTTGGGAGCAGTGTTTGGGATGAGAGGGCAGAGTGTGCGACTCCATGCTACAGCACACAGCAAGTAGTTGGACCATCTAAAATCATACACACACAAGCAAACACACAAACACACACACAACCACACACATGGAGAAAGCCCTGGTAGGTAAGACACACTACACAGACCTCTAGCACCTCCTAGTGTTAGTAAATGGTAACCAGGTTGCTCTGGTAAAAGATAAATTGTTCTCAATTACATATCTTGGTATAATAAAGGTTCTTTCTAGAAATAAAATACTTTTAACTTATATTAAGTCTTGTGTTTGTATTGATCCTTTCTGAGAATTACATTTCCTTAAACCTTGTTAGAAAGCAACCATTTTATAACTACACAAACCCTTGTCCGAGCATGAAGTCAAAAAACACTGATCTAAGGTCAATTTCTCACCTACCCTCTAGCAGCTATGATTATGATTCAGGTGGTCTAATCTGGTCCAAGACCTGTACATATGGGCAACATCGACCCGTAGGTTGACTCTAACCGCTGTGTCTCCATGCCATCACTGGCCCTCTAAATAGTTCTGATTAAAAACGGGAGAAATGAGTGCTAACGCTTTTCTGCAATCTTGCACGTCCTAATTTGGTACTGGGGGAGTTAACACACCTGCCAGCCCACTGCTGACAAGGCTGATTCCTCAACTGTTGTTGTTTGTGCTGTCGGATGAAGGGAAGGCGAAGACGTGGAGAGAGGAGGAGAGAGAGGGATAAAGGGATAGGGGGGAGGGGGGTCCAGGTTGGGAGAGACAACACACACACACCCAGAGAGAGAGATCTCTGGTTACTGCCAATAACAGGCAGTCCCAACATGTGAAAACGTTGACTGCTGCATGATTGATGGTAGTTATTTATGTCTTTTCGAACCCTCCTCCTCTCCCCCTCTTCCTCATCCTCCTCTTCTTCCGCTCCGCCTCCCACTCCCCTCCCTTCATCGCCTCCCCCTCTCAGAAGAAGTGAACATGATTAATAATGTGTAATGTTGCGCTAGCGCCGTCCTGTCTATTATTCCTTCCTCTCTGACATGTAGAAATACCTGAACACACAACACACTGGAACAGGCTTCACAGAGCTGAATAGAGCTGCAAAGAGCTACATAGGGCATCACAGGACTCCATGTCACGACAGCTAGGAGTGGTGGGTGTGGAGTCAGGCGCAGAGAGCAGGGTGTAGGGAAAAATATTCCTTTTTAATGCGGCGCGTAAATATAACGCCCCAAACACAGCAGGCGCACACAAAACAAAGGCGGCCCAAACAGGACGAGAGAACATGCCAACATACACGTTAGCCGAACGTCCACCAAATAAACAGAGAAACAAGCCCGCACGAAAGGAGGCGGGCTTGACCGGCTTAAATAGCCCTAGAAAATACAAACACAAAAACAGGTGCAAACAATAAGAAAAATCAATAGAAAAAAAAGGAGGATCGGTGGCAGCTAATAGGCCGGAGACGACGACCGCCGAACGCCGCCCGAACAGGCAGAGGAGCCACCGTCGGTGGAAGTGGTGACAGTACCCCCCTCCTGACGCGCGGCTCCCGCAGCGCGCCGACAGCGGCCTCGAGGACGACCCGGAGGGCGAGGCGCAGGGCGATCCGGGTGAAGGCGTGAAACTCCACCAGTAGTGATGGATCCAAGATATCCGCCACCGGCAACCAGCACCTCTCCTCCGGACCGTACCCCTCCCAGTCCACGAGGTACTGCAGGCCCCTCACCCGGCGCCTAGAGTCCAGAATGGAGCGGACTGTGTACGCCGGGGACCCCTCGATGTCCAAAGGGGGAAGGGGGGCCTCCGGCGCCTCACCTTCCTGCAGGGGACCAGCTACCACCGGCTTGAGGAGAGACACATGAAACGAGGGGTTAATACGGTAATAGGATGGAAGCTGTAGCCTATAACACACCTCGTCTATCCTCCTCTGGACTTTAAATGGCCCCACACACTGTGGCCCCAGCTTCCGGCAGGGCAAGCGGAGGGGCAGGTTCCGGGTTGAGAGCCAGACCCGGTCCCACGGTGCGAACACGGGGGCCTCACAGCGCTCCTCTTCTGCCACCCTCCAGCCTGTTTTAGTGATTCCTGGACGGCTCTCCAGGTCTCCTTTGAGCGCTGCACCCACTCCTCCACCGCAGGAGCTTCAGTCTAGCTCTGATGAAATGGTGCCAGGACCGGCTGGTAGCCCAACACGCACTGGAACGGTGACATGTTTGTGGAGGAGTGACGGAGTGAGTTCTGCGCCACCTCCGCCCATGGGACGTACCTCGCCCACTCACCCAGGGCCGGTCCTGGCAATACAACCGCAGAAACCTACCCACCTCCTGGTTCACTCTCTCCACCTGCCCATTACTCTCAGGGTGAAAACCTGAGGTCAGGCTGATCGAGACCCCCAGACGCTCCATAAACACGCTCCACACTCGGGACGTGAACTGGGGGCCCCGATCAGAAACGATGTCCTCAGGCACCCCGTAGTGCCGGAAGACGTGGGTAAACAGGGCCTCCGCAGTCTGTAGGACCGTAGAGACCGGGCAACGGGATAAGACGACAGGACTTAGAGAACTGATCCACAACGACCAGGATCGTGGTGTTCCCCTGGGACGGAGGAAGATCAGTGAGGAAATCCACCGACAGGTGAGACCATGGCTTTTGTGGAACAGGGAGGGGCTGTAACTTCCCTCTAGGCAGGTGTCTAGGAGCCTTACTCTGAGCGCACACCGAACAGGAGGAGACATAAAACCTTAGCTAACGTGGGCCACCAGTATTTCCCCCTAAGACCCCGCACTGTCCTCTCAATTCCCGGAGAGGGTAGCGTATGAGCCCACCGAATCAATTTGTCACGAACACCAAGCGGCACGTACTGGCGACCTGCAGGACACTGAGGAGGCGCAGGTTCCAACCGCAGTGCCCGCTCGATGTCCGAGTCCACCTCCCATACCACCGGTGCTACCAGACATGACGCAGGAAGGATGGGAGTAGGCTCGATGGACCGCTCCTCGGTGTCATAGAGACGGGACAGCGCGTCGGCCTTAGTATTCTGGGAACCTGGCCTGTAGGAGATCTTGAACTGAAAGCGGGTAAAAAACATGGCCCACATAGCCTGCCGCGGATTCAGTCTCCTCGCTGCCCGGATATACTCCAGATTACGGTGGTCAGTCCAGATGAGAAAAGGGTGCTTAGCCCCCTCAAGCCAATGTCTCCACACCTTCAGAGCTCTGACCACAGCTAACAACTCCCGGTCCCCCACGTCATAGTTACGCTCCGCCGGACCGAGCTTCCTTGAAAAGAAAGCGCAGGGATGGAGTTTCGGTGGCGTGCCCGAGCGCTGTGATAGCACGGCTCCAACACCAGCCTCAGATGCGTCCACCTCCACTATGAACGCCAAAGAGGGGTCCAGATGAGCCAGCAAGGGAGCGTTAGTGAACAGCTCCTTCAACCGACTGAAAGCTCTGTCCGCCTCCGCCGACCACCGCAAACGAGCCGGCCCCCCCTTCAGCAGTGAGGTAATGGGAGCAGCCACCTGGCCAAAACCCCGGATAAACCTCCGGTAGTAATTGGCAAACCCTAAAAACCGCTGCACCTCCTTTACCGTGGTCGGAGTCGGCCAATTACGCACGGCTCTAATGCGGTCACACTCCATCACCACCCCAGAGGTGGAAATGCGATACCCCAGGAAGGAAACGGCTTGTTTGGAAAACACACATTTCTCCGCCTTGACGTACAGGTCATGCTCCAGCAGTCGCCCAAGTACTTTGCGCACCAGAGACACATGCGCGGCGCGTGTGGCGGAATAGATCAATATATCATCTATATACACCACCACACCCTGCCCGTGCAGGTCCCTGAGAATCTCGTCCACGAAAGATTGAAAGACGGCTGGAGCATTCTTCAACCCATACGGCATGACGAGGTACTCATAATGGCCAGATGTAGTACTAAACGCTGTCATCCACTCATCTCCCTCCCGGATACGCACCAGATTATATGCGCTCCTGAGGTCCAGTTTTGTGAAGAAACGCGCCCCGTGAAATGATTCAACCGCCGTAGCAATGAGAGGTAGCGGGTAACTAAATCCCACTGTGATGGCATTTAGACCTCTATAATCAATGCACGGCCGCAGACCTCCCTCCTTCTTCTTCACAAAAAAGAAACTCGAGGAGACGGGTGATATGGAGGGCCGAATGTACCCCTGTCCCAGAGATTCAGTGATATAGGTCTCCATAGCCACTGTCTCCTCCTGTGACAACGGGTACACGTGACTCCTGGGAAGTGTTGCGTTTACCTGGAGGTTTATCGCGCAATCCCCTCGTCGATGAGGTGGTAATTTGGTCGCCCTCTTTTTACAGAAGGCGATAGCCAAATCGGCATATTCAGAGGGAATGCGCACAGTGGAAACCTGGTCTGGACTCTCCACCGTTGTGGCACCGATGGAAACTCCTTCACACCTACCTGAACACTCCTCTGACCACCCCTGGAGAGCCCCCTGTTTCCA
>QNTS01005610.1:0-22315 GCA_003317085.1 Hucho hucho
CGCCCAGGCCTGAGTGCACAGGCTGGAGGGTTTAGTTTTGCTTTGGTGTAGGGGTTTCTTGTGTTCTATGGTGTCTATTTCTATGTTGGGATAATGGTTCCCAATTAGAGGCAGCTGAGTCTCGTTACCTCTAATTGGGAACCATATATATGTTTGGGGTTTGCACTTTAGTTTTGTGGGTTATTGTCTATGTTATGGTTATCGTGTACAGTCAGGTTCTCGTCATTCTTGTATAGTTAGGTTCTGCCAGTCGTGTTAGGTTCTGCCAGTCGTGTTTAGTTAGGTTTGCCAGTCGTGTTTAGGTTTAGATCTCAGTGTCCAGTTTAGGATTTAGCGTTAGGGTTCACGTCTTGTTCATGGTTTATTGTTTTGTTCCGTCTCGTCCCGTTTTCATAATAAAGTATGTATTCCGGTTACATCGCTGCGTCTTGGTCTGTCCCGAGTGAAGATAATCATGACACAGAGCATATGATAGCATATACATAGACTGTCATCTAACCAGGTGTGTATCAGTGGGTTGATGTCACGGTAAAGAACATCTTATTTGTTTTCTTCTCAGTTTCACAGCTACTTCCTGTGATTGACAGTCTTGACTCACCACATCCTCCCTACTCCCCCATGCTGTCTAACATGACGGAAAACTCAGTAATAGAGAAAAACAAACCACACTGTGGTTGTTCTTTTGTATGTGTGGCTTAGTCGGATTCTGTACATTTAGGTAGTTTTTGTATGAACTTTGTGTAAGGTCATGAGTCTTGGATTAGTATTGTGCATAGGTGTGTGAGCATACATAGGGAACATTTGTGTGTTTAGGTGAGTGTGTGGGTACCACTAAGGGGTTAACATGGCGAGGAGGACTGCTCAGTGAGCTACAGCTGGAGAGTGTTTGGCTAGTGGAGGGGGATGGAGGGGACTGCCATGTGGGGGTTGTTTTGGGACGGGGAGATCAGGGGGTACGTGGGAGGTTGTTATGGGGGAAGACCATGGAGGGGAGGATTTGACTAGAGTCTGGGAGGGAGTCTGTGACGGGGTGGAGGGGGCACCCCTTTAATGTCTGACCACAAGCGGTGTGTGTGTGTGTGTGTGTGTGTGTGTGTGTGTGTGTGTTTATTCAGACAGCTGCCCTTGGATTAGGTCGAGTTCCCGGCATCAACAGGGAACAATCTAGGCTTTGTGAGGTGAGGGGGTTGGGGGGAGTGATGGCGGGGGATTTAGGGGGTGAGAGAGAAGTGGGGGACATGGTGAGAGGGCCAAGAGGAGGGAGAGTTGGTAAACAGCTGCTAAAAAACTCACACCACCCATAAAACTCAGACTGTCCTTTTAAAGTCTCACCTTTGCACATTTAAGGTGGCTTACTTCTGGAGTTTACTGCTGTTTGACTAATGTCTCCCTGTTCCAGTGGGCTTGACTTTAGGGCCACAGGTAGCTGCTAGGGTCATTCAGGACCATGAAACTGTTCAGTTAGGTGACATTTTCTGTTCTACTCAATACATTTCTATCTGAACGTTCTGTTATGTGAGAAGAAAAGTCCCCATTCTTACATGATGTTTAGCACTGAGACTTAGTGATCAGAACTAGCTGGAGCAGAGCTAACTGTAATGTATTTTCATTCAAATTCAAACTAACTCACTAAACCCTGTCTTTCTCACTCATTGTCATTACTTAGAAAAACAAAGACAAAGCGAAGGCCTGATCTAATCTGTATATACAGTAGATAATGTGGTTGTTTGTATGTTTCTACTCATAAAGGAAAACTCTGGGTTGGGTTTTGTACAAGTAAGATGAGTGACATGAGTTCCCTGATAAAGAAGAAAAAAATAAGGGTTTAGAGAAAAAAAGAGTCATGCTCCTACACTTTAGTTCAATTCTCTGAGGTAAAATCCCAGCACAAAGATAAAGAGCATGGGTCTTCTCTAGACAGGCTGGAGAGAAAGTCCTGGAGGTACTGTGGCTTTGTGTCCTACCAATATGTTTAGTTGTTTACAGTAACACTCCAGTAGAAACAACACCAAAAACTTACATAAACGTTAAAACCTGCATTTTTACTGTTAACAACCCCCCCCCCCCCCCCTTTCCATAGGGGCCTCCCCCAGTTAGCATCACAGATACAGTACGTCTCAGTTCCCTTCTCAGTTCCCTTGCCGTTTTGACAGTAGGCTAAATGAGAAGTCAGATAGATGGGCGAAAGAAAGACCAAGCACAACAGAGACAAAATGGTTTCACATGAGATGGAACACATAGGAGATGGATAGATAATGAGTGGGAGAGGATAGGAGAATGAGAATGTTATTGAGAAGCCCCTCTAGTCTATTTCTCCCTCACACACACAAGCACACAGACAGACAGCCGAATGATAGAGTGAGTGACAATACTTGGGTCTATTGTAATGTATGGGGCAGGGAGGTAAACCTGTAAATACAGTGTCGAGAGCCATCGTTCACACTTTGACATCAAATGGTCTCTGGAGACGGGTCACAGAGGAAGGAGCTCTGGGTGCCATTACAGTCATAACCAACGTCTTACGACTAATAACCCATGGGCCTGTTGCTCTATCTTCCCCTTCAGACAGTGGCTTCCTAACACTTTTCTGTTGTGAACTACTTTAGGATTATCGAAATAAACAAAACATTATTCCCAGCTGCGACTGGGAAACACAAGTGTCAGCAGTATCTTTCTACTGTGTTTTCCGGGAAACAAATGAAATGGTGTTTTAGGGAGATTTCGACAAAGGAAGCGAAAGTTTCATTTATAGCCCAAACAGGAAATGATGTGTTGGCATGGGGTGAGAGAGAGACAGATTGAGAAATCATTTGCCATTTCAACCAACATGGTCTTGAACCACCGTACAAACAGGATTTTGTGAATCATATCAATTACATACAATTGTTTTGATTGTATTGATTCAATTGCTTACAATCTTATTTACATTCTGGATGATATGCATATTTCAATAAACTCAACCATCTCTAAATGAGTGTACTACAACCAAACAATAGATGGCCATACTGTCCAGTGGAGACTTGGAGCTCTATTCAATCTGTATCACTGAAGAGTTACAGATCGCGTGATAGAAATATAAAGGTCGTTTCTGATTGAGCAGATATATGCAGCATTTACAGTGAATACAGTTTCCGCTAACGCGGGAACATTGCCTTTAAAACGGTGAACTTCCACAATACGGATTGAATAGAGCCCACAGTTGCACTGTTAACCTGAAACAACCCCTTTAAAAAAAAAAACAACAACAAGCCCTGACATTCTCCAGTAATGACACAGAAATTAAACCATTGTGAAGAGCCAGACCAATTATCCCCATGCCTCAGGGTTGGGGAAATCCTGGAGGACTGAGCTGGCCAGCCCTCAAGGGCAAGGGGCCCCAAGCCCGCTGGCTGGCCCAGCTCCTCAACCCACTCTGGGGTAATTGGGGGGAGAACATCTGGTCTTTACAGTACCCAGCACCAAGGATTAGCCAAATGGCCTCAAAGGGGATCTACCCAACCACCCGCCCGCCTGCCCACTCACACTGCACACCAACTGGTGTCCCCCCCTCCACAATGGGATGGTCTGGGGTGGCCAAGGCCAAACAATGGCCAAACAACTCTGAGTTATGGTGTGTTGTGGGAGCGGTGTGTGTGTGTGTTTTTGCTTGCGGACTAGGGGATGAAGCCTGAGCTGAGACGACACACTGGTAGCCTCAGGGCAGGGAAGGGTAGCATAAAGGTGAATGAGAAAGAGAAAGAAAAAAAGATCCTATAGCTTAGCGATTCTAAATGAATATGATTATAGAGTAACCCAACTACATGTGGGGACTGCTGTCAAATAAGCTGTTGAATCTTTATTTCACTGGGGGAAGAAGAGACACACTAGCATTACTATTTACTATCTCTCTACTTCTATAAGTGACTGTTAGTAGCACATACTGCAGCATGAAGAACCCGTTTTTACTTTGTTGTGGGAATTGTGGGAAGCCAGTGAGTCTCACATAGACACGGATACAGAGACAAAGACACAGAGAGAGAGAAAGGGAGAAAGATAGAGACAGAGCAAGGCACAGAAATAGAGAGCAATAGAGACAGAGAGAAGCAAAGAAAGAGGGGGGAGAGAAACCAAGAAACCTGCCTAGATACCGCCATCGACCAATGAGAAAACAGACAGGTCTATAAACAAAGTTTGACTGGCCCCAGCAGCTGCCTACAGGTCAGAGGTCATCTATTCAGTTGTCAATGAGACCTTTAACACACAGAGTGCTGGCTGTGAGAAGGAGAGGGGGAAGGAGGGCATGGATCCATTACACACACAACAGGGCAGACTGGGGCTTTTGATTAGGCAATGACCTACAAAAATGTACATACCCATAATTCTTCTGGTCAACATACACTATACGAACAAAAGTATGTGTACACCCCTTCAAATTAGTGGATTTGGCTATTTCAGCCCGTTGCTGACAGGTGTATAAAATCGATCACACAGCCAAAGAATCTCCATAGGCAAACATCGAATGGCCTTAGCTCAGTGACTTTCAATGTGTCATAGGATGCCACCATTCCAACAAGTAAGTTTGTTAAATTTCTACCCTGCTAGAGCTGCCCCGGTCAACTGTAAGTGCTGGTATTGCGAAGTGGAAACGTCTAGGAGCAACAAAGGCTCAGTCGCGTAAGTGGTAGGCCACACAAGCTCACAAAACAGGATCGCAGAGTGCTGAAGTGGTTGCAACACTCCCTACCGAGTTCCAAACTGCCTCTGGAAGCAACGTCAGCAGAAGAACTGTTCATCAGGAGCTTCATGAAGTGGATTTCCATGGCCGAGCAGCCGCAGACAAGCCTAAGATCACCATGTGCAATGCAAGCGTTGGCTGGAGTGGTGTAAAGCCTGCCGCCATTGGACTCTGGAGCAGTGGAAACGCGTTCTCTAGAGTGATGAATCACACTTCACCATCTGGCAGTCTGACGGATGAATCTGGATTTGGTGGATGCCATGAGAACGCTACCTGCCCCAATGCTTAGTGCCAACAAGTTTGGTGGAGGAGGATTAATGGTCTGGGGCTGTTTTTTTTACGGCTTGGGCTAGGCCCCTTAGTTCCAGTGAAGGGTAATCTTAATGCTACAGCATACAATGGCATTGTAGACGATTCTGTGCCTCCAACTGTGGCAACAGTTTGGTGAAGGCCCTTTCCTGTTTCACCATGACAATGCCCCCTGTGCACAAAGCAAGGTCCATACAGAAATGGTTTGTCGAGATCAGTGTGGAAGAACTTGACTGGCCTGCACAGAGCCCTAAACTCAACCCCATTGAACACCTGTGGGGTGAATTGGAACGCCGAATGCGAGCCAGGCCTAATCGCCCAACATCAGTCCCCGACCTCACTAATGCAGTCCCCGACCTCGCTAAATGTTAGATGGCACCGACAGAGATCGTCGCCTTGCTTCGCGTTCTTAGGAAACTATGCAGTAACTTACCAATATTACGACCAGGAATATGACTTTCCCGAAGCGGATCCTCTGTTTGGTCCACCACCCAGGACAATGGATCGGATCCCAACAGGTGACCCAAAACAACGACGCCGCAGAAGGGGCAGATGGAGCGGACTTCTGGTAAGGCTCCGTAGACGGGCACATAGCTCACCGCTCCCGAGTATACTACACGCCAATGTCCAGTGTCTTGACACCAAGGCAGACGAAATTCGAGCAAGGGTTGCCTTCCAGAGAGACATCAGAGATTGTAACATTCTGGCTGGTGTGTTTACAGACATATTCAATCAATCCCTATCCCAGTCTGCTGTTTCCACATGGCTCACTCGGGATTCTTTATCAGAGTCGGTACAGCCACCGGTTTCTTCACGCATCGCGCCGACAGAAACAAACATCTCTCAGGTAAGAAGAAGGGCGGGGGTGTATGCCTTATGATTAACGAGTCGTGGTGTGATCATAACAACATACAGGAACTCAAGTCCTTTTGTTCACCTGACCTAGAATTCCTTACAATCAAATGCCGACCGCATTATCTACCAAGAGAATTCTCTTTGATTATAATCATAGTTGCGTATATCCCCCCCAAGCAGCCACCTCGAAGGCTCTGAAAGAACTTCATTCAACTCTATGTAAACTGGAAAACACATATCCTGAGGCTGCATTTATTGTAGCTGGGGATTTTAACAAGGCTAATCTGAAAACAAGGCTCCCTAAATGTTATCAGCATATCAAATGCGCGACCCGGGCTAGCAAAATTCTGGATCATTGCTATTCTTATTAACACAACTTCCTCAACGCATACAAAGCCCTCCCTCGCCCTCCTTTCGGCAAGTCTGGCCACGACTCAATTTTGTGGCTCCCAGCCTATAGATAGAAATTAAAACAAGAAACGCCTGTGCTCAGGTCTGTTCAACGCTGGTTCGACCAATCTGATTCCACGCTTCAAGATTGCTTCGATCACGTGGACTGGGACATGTTCCGGACAGCATCAGACAACAACATTGATGTATATGCTGATTCGGTGAGTGCGTTTATTAACAAGTGCATCGGTGATGTTGCACCCACGGTGACTGTGGATTGATGGCAGCATTCGCGCAAAACTGAAAGCGCGAACCACTGCTTTTAATCATGGCAAGGCGACCGGAAACATGACTGAATACAAACAGCATAGCTATTCCCTCCGCAAGGCAACCAAACAAGCTAAGCGTCAGTATAGAGACAAAGTAGAGTTGCAATTCAACGGCTCAGACACGAGTCGTATGTGGCAGGGTCTACAGTCAATCACGGATTACAAAAAGAAAACCAGCCCTGTCGCAGACATCGATGTTTTGCTCCCAGACAAACTAAACAACTTCTTTGCTCGCTTTGAGGACAATACAGTGCCACTGACACGGCCTGCTACCAAAACCTGCGGGCTCTCCATCACCGCAGCCAACGTGAGTAAAACATTTAAACGGGTTAACCCTCGCAAGGCTGCCGGCCCAGATGGCATCCCTAGCCGTGTCCTCAGTGCATGCGCAGACCAGCTGGCTGGTGTGTTTACAGACATATTCAATCAATCCCTATCCCAGTCTGCTGTTTCCACATGCTTCAAGAGGGCCACTATTGTTCCTGTTCCCAAGAAAGCTAAGGTAACTGAGCTAAACGACTATCGCCCCGTAGCACTCACCTCCGTCATCATGATGTGCTTTGAGAGACTAGCCAAGGATCACATCACATCACCTCCACCCTACCTGACACCCTAGACCCACTCCAATTTGCTTACCGCCCCAATAGGTCCACAGACGACGCAATCGCAATCACGCTGCACACTGCCCTAACCCATCTAGACAAGAGGAATACCTATGTAAGAAGGCTGTTCATTGACAACAGCTCAGCATTTAACACCATAGTACCCTTCAAACTCATCATTAAGCTCGAGACCCTGGGTCTCAACCCCGCCCTGTGCAACTGGGTCCTGGACTTTCTGATGGGCCGCCCCCAGGTGGTGAGGGTAGGAAACAACATCTCCAGCCCACTGATCCTCAACACTGGGGCCCAACAAGGGTGCATTCTCAGCCCTACAGGGAGGAGGTGAGGGCCCTCGGTGTGTGGTGTCAGGGAAGTAACCTGTCACTCAACGTCAACAAAACAAAGGAGCTCGTCCATATACTGTATTTATATGTACATATTCTTATTAATTCCCTTACACTTGTGTGTATAAGGTAGTTGTTGTTGTGAAAGATTACTTGTTAGATATTACTGCACGGTTGGAACTAGAAGCACAAGCATTTCACTACACTCGCATTAACATCTGCTAACCATGTGTATGTGACCAATAAAATTTGATTTGATTTGATTTGCTCTTGTGGCTGAATGTAAGCAAGTCCCCGCAGCAATGTTCCAACATCTAGTGGAAAGCCTTCCCAGAAGAGTGGAGGCTGTTATAGCAGCAAAGGGGGGAGCAACTCCATGTTAATGCCCATGATTTTGGAATGAGATATTCGTCGAGCAGGTGTCCACATACCTTTGGTCATGTAGTGTATGAAACAGTGTCACATTCTTGTCAGTTGTCATCTGAATAAATAGTACACAGTTTTAACAACTCTCTCTCTCTCTCATACACACACAGACACGCGCGTGCGCGCCCCTGACTCTGTCAGGTGTGTTGCAGACAGAGAGCCCCCACTGACGTCACTCCTGTCTGTCTCTCTGTAGCAACCAAAAGTACAACATCACAACTATTCTCAACAGTTACTGTACCTTGTACTTCAGGAAAAATGCAGAGAAACGTAAGCTACCATGGTGAACGTCAGTTGCTGCACGTCAATCTACAAACTCAGCACCTGCCAACAGAGATACTGCAACAGTATTTGTTGTATTTATGAGCCAATTTTACAATCCAGCAGGCCAAATTGACAGGGCATTTTAGACAGGGAATGTTGTTGTGCTGACATAACCACTATTATGTGAGCAACATGTCCACGGCAAATATTACGTAATACATTATTGTGTCACTGTACCACTGTAAACCACCTGTCTACCTCCCAAGGGCCAAAGCAGATCTTGTGTCAGGGAAGCTGAATTTTCCTGGATCGTTACCATAGTTAGCTTAGCGTACTGCTAGCTTATCTGGGTCTCATTTACTTTATTTATTTCTAAGACACAGGAGTGTCTGCTTCAAACAGTCTTGATTGGGTCACACAGAGAACAATGCGTGTTATGTGATGTCGTGTTATGTGTGTCATATGTGATACGTGACCTAAGATGAAGTAGAATGATCTATGTAGGATTAAAACTATGTACAGTACCAGTCAAAAATTTGGACACACCTACTCATTCCACGTTTTTTCTTGATTTTTACTATTTTCTACATTTTATAATAATAGTGAAAAGATCAAAACTATGAAACAACACATATGGAATCATGTAGTAACCAAAAAAGTGTTCAACAAATCAAAATATATTTTATATTTGAGATTCTTCAAAGAAGCCACCCTTTGCCTTGATAACAGCTTTGCACACTCTTGGCACTTTTGACTGATACTGTATGTCTCCTTTCCTACAATCTATAGATCAAGGGAGAAATGTGAACCATTGGGGGGGGGTGTGTGCGTGTGTATGTATGCGTTTGCATGCATACATATGATAGGTCTAAATTGGGGTGGAATCCACACTTACAGTCCTAAAGACTCCCTGCCATATCTATGTCCCCCTGTTTTCCCTCGTCTCCAGCGAGACAAAAGTGTGGCCCCCACACCAATCACACACTGTGATGCCAATAAAGTTTACATGTTGAGCCTGACACCCACAGCCCGTTTCCACACATCACCTCAGCTCCCATTACATCCTCCTTATATCCTCCTTCACACCTACTTTATGATTCAACTGGGTCTTACTGTGAGCACACAGACACAACCGACACCAGACACACACACAGGCACAGACAGACACAACTGTGTCCACTAACAGAGACAAACACAGAGCTCAGTAAATTCTCCCATACATACATTGGTCTACTCTACTCAAACACAATCCTGAGGGAAACATAAACAGAGAGACAGAAACATACAGAAACTCTGGATAATAAACAACCTCGTCTAAGCTCCACCCTCACACCTACATCTTGTTTACAGACTCAATTAAATTATATCCCTCTTCACACCAACTTAATGATTAAATGAGGACCACTGTTCTGTTCACACCCACACATATCCTGTCTTTCTCTCCCATACATACAATTGAAGTCGGAAGTTTACATACACTTAGGTTGGAGTCATTAAAACTCGTTTTTCAACCACTCCACACATGTACTGTTAGTACACTATAGTTTTGGCAAGTCGGTTAGGACATCTACTTTGTGCATGACAAGTAATTTTTCCAACAATTGTTTACAGACAGATTATTTCACTTATAATTCACTGTATCACAATTCCAGTGGGTCAGAAGTTTGCACACTAAGTTGACTATGCCTTTAAACAGCTTGGAAAATTTCAGAAAATGATGTCATGGCTTCTGATAGGCTAATTGACATCATTTGAGTCAATTGGAGGTGTACCTGTGGATGTATTTCAAGGCCTACCTTCAAACTCAGTGCCTCTTTGCTTGACATAATGGGAAAATCAAAAGAAATCAGCCAAGACCTCAGAAAAAAAATTGTAGACCTCCACAAGTCTGGTTCATCCTTGGGAGCAATTTCCAAACGCCTGAAGGTACCATGTTCATCTGTACAAACAATAGTACGCAAGTATAAACACCATGGGACCACGCAGCCGACATACCGCTCAGGAAGGAGACGCATTCTGTCTCCTAGAGATGAACGTACTTTGGTGCAAAAAGTGCAAATCAATCCCAGAACAACAGCAAAGGACCTTGTGAAGATGCTGGAGGAAACAGGTACAAAAGTATCTATATCCACAGTAAAACGTGTCCTATATCAACATCACCTGAAAGGCCGCTCAGCAAGAAAGAAGCAACTGGTCCAAAACGGCCATAAAAATGCCAGACTACGGTTTGCAACTGCACATGGGGACAAAGATCGTACATTTTGGAGCAATGTCCTCTGGTCTGACGACACAAAAATAGAACTGTTTGGCCATAATGACCATCGTAATGTTTGGAGGAAAAAGGGGTTAGGCTTGCAAGCCGAAGAACACCATCCCAACCGTGAAGCACAGGGGTTGCAGCATCATGTTGTGGGGGTGCTTTGCTACAGGAGGGACTGGTGCACTTCACAAAATATATGGCATCATGAGGCAGGAAAATTATGTGGATATATTGAAGCAACATCTCAAGACATCAGTCAGGAAGTTAAAGCTTGGTCGCAAATGGGTCTTCCAAATGGACAATGACCCCAAGCATACTTCCAAAGTTGTGGCAAAATGGCTTAAGGACAACAAAGTCAAGGTATTGGAGTGGCCATCACAAAGCCTTGACCACAATCCTATAGACAATTTGTGGGCAAAACTGAAAAAGCGTGTGCGAGCAAGGAGGCCTACAAACCTGACTCAGTTACACCAGCTCTGTAAGGAGGAATGGGCCAAAATTCACCCAACTTATTGTGGGAAGCTTGTGGAAGGCTACCCGAAACGTTTGACCCAAGTTAAACAATTTAAAGGCAATGCTACCAAATATTAATTGAGTGTATGTAAACATTTCACATTCTTAAAATAAAATGGTGATCCTAACTGACGTAAAACAGGGATTTTTACTAGGATTAAATGTCAGGAATTGTGAAAAACTGAGTTTAAATATATTTGGCTAAGGTGTATGTAAACTTCCGACTTCAACTGTACATAAATGGCCCCTTCACCCACACACACATGCAACACACAATCAATATGCTGTAAATAAGAAGGTAGAGATCAACTTTTAGAAAGTCTCTGTTTATCCATATTTTATTTGAGTTTTGGTGTGTATATTCTAGTATGTGATGTATTTTGTACCTGAAATCAGATATTCGGATTAGCTACAAATTTGACTGTTATAAAAGTAAACGTAATTAAAGAAAACAGTAGTACTTTGATGGTTAGGCATTTACTTTGTAACCCCAGAGGATCAGACCTAAATAACAGCATCAGGCAAACTTTTTGAAATTCCACTCTAACATGTTGATGGTCAATAGGACTCCACCAAAGGAATAATGGACACTGATTCCACTCCTCTGTTTCTCTGCTCAACTCCCCCTCCTACCTCTTTTTTCTCTCCCCCCTCAGTCAAAGCGGCCTAATCCACCCCGGGCACTTGTTGCTGCATGAAAAGTTATGTCGACCTCACAGGCCTCTGTAATAGTAATAGGATTGAAGGAGGGCTGGGGGGGGGGGGGGGTCACTGAGCTGAAAGAGGCCTTTTTCTGATGTTTAGTGCTGGATGGATGGGGGGCGGTGGGCACAGGACGAGGTGGGGATGGGACAGATGGTGCTATGGCTACTGTGAGAGGGGGAGCCAAGGATAGAGAGAGGGAGACGGGAGTAGAGCCGGGGAACGAGGCATGCCTTTTTTATTGTTCCTCTCATCTCCCCCGGCTTTCACAAACACCAGATGCCCCTTTCCTGAAAGGCCCAGCAAAGCGATGCCAATTGTCCCACTCACGTGCTGCAAGGGCTCCGGTGCCCCTCGGCTCTCGTCCCTCACCTCTCTTGGGTCAGCAGGGTGAGATGAAAGGGAGAACAGGGATGGGTGAGGGAGGGGGTACACCAACCTTCTTTTCACCTTTTAGAGGCCTGTATTCAGGTCTTTCTCCCTCTCTCTGCTGCTGGGTTTTAGGGGCACAGAAGAGGAGGGTGAAGAAGGCCAGGCGACACTGAGGGTGTGTTCTCATTGATGAGAATTAAGGAGAATTTCGAGAGATTCTCTCATTGAGCCCAACATTCATACAATACAAATACTAATAGCAGAGCAACATTTTTGAAACAGCTGAAATGTATGGACATTTTCATTACATTTTATTGAGTTTTCACCTGAAATTACAGTAACAGCCTGTTACATTCTGAAATTGTTTGGCGTAGCTTTAAAAAAGAGAAGCTCAACAGTGTTTTCCCCCAGCGCGTTAGGTGAAGATGAGAGCACAGAGAGTTAGAATTAGTGGGTTACAGTGGTGAAAAATAAAGGAAAGAGGTGGTGAAATCCAAGCCTAGTCTAGACATGTTTTTGGTCGGAGTGAGTGTTTTGGAATCAAGGGAGTTATCTCTGGTGTGGCGAATGAAGTAAACTGCTCAGGGTAACTGAAGAAATAGATGGAGTGGTTGGTGAACATTGATTGACCTGGTTGTATGGTGGATGGAGTAAATAAATGACATTCATACATACTGTTGTTCTTTGATGAAGAGTCTCTCCCTTCTCTTGTAGAGTTAGGATTCATGAGATACCCTGTAAGAGATTTTGTGCACAAGCCCCTTCAGTGTTAAACATTTGGTAATGTGTCAAGTGTATGCAGACAGGAGAAGTATCGTATGCCAGCAGAGGTGAAATGCTGCATTTGTGGCAGCGGACATGCGGCCAAATTCCTGGAGTGCCCTGTTAGGGTGAAGAAGACAGAGGTAGCAAGAGTAAGGGCTGTCCAGAGTGCCTCCTGTCTAGAGGCAGTGAGAAGAGTGGGAGGAGCGAGTGCAGCCACCACCAGTGAAGGTTTCAAACCAACCGAGGGATCATGATATCACAGGGGCTTGCGAAAGTATTCACCCCCCTTGGCATTTTTCTTCTTTTGTTGCCTTACAACCTGGAATTAAAATAGATTTTTTTGTGGGGTTTGTATCATTTAATTTACACAACATGCCAATATGTTTTATTATAAAACAAACAAGAAATAAGACAAAAATTTAAACTTGAGCATGCATATCTATTCACCGCCCCAAAAAAAGTCTATACTTTGTAGAGCCACCTTCTGCAGCAATTACAGCTGCAAGTCTCTTGGGGTATGTCTCTATAAGCTTGGCACATCTAGCCACTGGGATATTTGCCCATTCTTCAAGGCAAAACTGCTCCAGCTCCTTCAAGTTGGATGGGTTCTGCTGGTTTACAGAAATCTTTAAGTCATACCACAGATACTCAATTGGATTGAGGTCTGGGCTTTGGCTAGGCCATTCTAAGACATTTAAATGTTTCCCCTTAAACCACTCGAGTGTTGCTTTAGCAGTATGCTTAGAGTCATTGTCCTGCTGGAAGGTGAACCTCCGTCCCAGTCTCAAATCTCTAGAAGACTGAAACAGGTTTCCCTCAAGAATTTCCCTGTATTTAGCACCATCCATCATTCCTTAAATTCTGACCAGTTTCTCAGTCCCTGCCGATGAAAAACTTCCCCACAGCATGATGCTGCAACCACCATGCTTCACTGTGGGGATGGTGTTCTCGGCGTGATGAGAGGTGTTGGGTTTGTGCCAGACATAGTGTTTCCTTGATGGCCAAAAAGCTAAATTTTAGTCCCATCTGACCAGAGTACCTTCTTTCATATGTTTAAGGAGTCTCCCACATGCCTTTTGGCGAACACCAAACTTGTTTGCTTATTTTTTTCTTTAAGCAATGGCTTTTTTCTGGCCACTCTTCCGTAAAGCCCAGCTCTGTTGAGTGTACGGCATAAAGTGGTCCTATGGACAGATACTCCAGTCTCCGCTGTGGAGCTTTGCAGCTCCTCCAGGGTTATCTTTGGTCTCTTTGTTGCCTCTGATTAATGCCCTCCTTGCCTGGTCCATGAGTTTTGGTGGGTGGCCCTCTCTTGGCAGGTTTGTTGTGGTGGCATATTCTTTCCATTTTTTAATAATGGATTTAATGGTGCTCTGTGGGATTTCAAAGTTTTGGAAATGTTTTTATAACCAAACACTGATCTGTACTTCTGCACAACTTTGTCCCTGACCTGTTTGGAGAGCTCCTTGGTCTTCATGGTGCTGCTCGCTTGGTGGTGCCCCTTGCTTAGTGTTGTTGCAGACTCTGGGGCCTTTCAGAACAGGTGTATATATATTGAGATCATGTGACAGATCATGTGACACAAATTGCACACAGGTGGACTTTATTTAACTAATTGTGTGACTTCTGAAAGTAATTGGTTGCACCAGATCTTATTTATGGGCTTCATAGCAAAGGGGGTTAATACATACAGTGGGGCAAAAAAGTATTTAGTCAGCCACCAATTGTGCAAGTTCTCCAACTTAAAAAGATGAGAGAGGCCTGTAATTTTCATCATAGGTACACTTCAACTATGACAGACGAAATGAGAAAAAGAAATCCAGAAAATCACATTGTAGGATTTTTTATTTATTTATTTGCAAATTATGGTGGAAAATAAGTAATTGGTCAATAACAAAAGTTTATCTCAATACTTTGTTATATACCCTTTGTTGGCAATGACAGAGGTCAAACGTTTTCTGTAAGTCTTCACAAGGTTTTCACACACTGTTGCTGGTATTTTGGCCTATTCCTCCATGCAGATCTCCTCTAGAGCAGTGATGTTTTGGGGCTGTCGCTGGGCAACACGGACTTTCAACTCCCTCCAAAGATTTTCTATGGGGTTGAGATCTGGAGACTGGCTAGGCCACTCCAGGACCTTGAAATGCTTCTTACGAAGCCACTCCTTCGTTGCCCGGGCGGTGTGTTTGGGATCATTGTCATGCTGAAAGACCCAGCCACGTTTCATCTTCAATGCCCTTGCTGATGGAAGGAGGTTTTCACTCAAAATCTCACGATACATGGCCCCATTCATTCTTTCCTTTACACGGATCAGTCGTCCTGGTCCCTTTGCAGAAAAACAGCCCCAAAGCATGATGTTTCCACCCCCATGCTTCACAGTAGGTATGGTGTTCTTTGGATGCAACTCAGCATTCTTTGTCCTCCAAACACGACGAGTTGAGTTTTTACCAAAAAGTTCTATTTTGGTTTCATCTGACCATATGACATTCTCCCAATCCTCATCTGGATCATCCAAATGCTCTCTAGCAAACTTCAGACGGNGCAACGAAGGAGTGGCTTCGTAAGAAGCATTTCAAGGTCCTGGAGTGGCCTAGCCAGTCTCCAGATCTCAACCCCATAGAAAATCTTTGGAGGGAGTTGAAAGTCCGTGTTGCCCAGCGACAGCCCCAAAACATCACTGCTCTAGAGGAGATCTGCATGGAGGAATGGGCCAAAATACCAGCAACAGTGTGTGAAAACCTTGTGAAGACTTACAGAAAACGTTTGACCTCTGTCATTGCCAACAAAGGGTATATAACAAAGTATTGAGATAAACTTTTGTTATTGACCAAATACTTATTTTCCACCATAATTTGCAAAGAAATTCATAAAAAATCCTACAATGTGATTTTCTGGATTTTTTTTCCTCATTTTGTCTGTCATAGTTGAAGTGTACCTATGATGAAAATTACAGGCCTCTCTCATCTTTTTAAGTGAGAGAACTTGCACAATTGGTGGCTGACTAAATACTTTTTTGCCCCACTGTATACACGCACCACTTTTCTTATTATTCTTTTTTTTCTTAACAAGTGATTTTTTTGATGTCACTTCACCAATTTGGACTATTTTGTGTATGTCCATTACATGAAATCCAAATAAAAATCCATTTAAATTACAGGTCATAATGCAACAAAATAGGAAAAACGCCAAGGGGGATGTAGTGAACACGATGGGAGACAGAGAGCTGGTTTCAAGCGTAGGGCGCAGCAGGTGTTTATTTGTGTCACGCCCTGATGTGTTTCACATGTTCCTGTGATTGTCTCCACCCCCTCCAGGTGTCGCTTATTCTCCCCAGTGTATTCATCCCTGTGTTTCCTGTCTCTCTGTGCCAGTTCGTCTTGTATGTTAATCAAGTCAACCAGCGTTTTTTTCCCCGTACTCCTTTTGCTATTCTCTTTTTGATAGTCTTACCGGTTTTGACCCCTGCCTGACTCTGGACTACTTTCCTGCCTGCCTGATCATCCAGCCTGCCCTGAACTGATCATCCAGCCTGCCCTGATCATCCTGCCTGCCCTGACCTGATCATCCTGCTTGCGCTGACCTGGACTCCCTGCAGGGAGCCATCATTGGGAGACATCAGGAGTTGCTACAGTGCCTTTTGGAAGGGCTCAGTTCCTGAAGACGAACCGGTTCAGCATGTTGCGGAGAACATCATTCACCACAGCCTGGAACACGGCAGGGGCGTTGGTGAGGTCAAAGGGCATGACCAGATATTTGTAGTGGCCACTGGCCGTGTTGAAGGCAGTCTTCCACTCGTCCCCCTCTCGTATCCGCACCAGGTGGTAGGCTATTCGTAGATCCAGCTTGGAGAACACAGTGGCCCCCTGGAGCGGCTCGAAGGCAGAGGAAATGAGTGGTAGTGGATAACGATTCTTAACAGTGATGTCATTGAGTCCCCGGTAGTCAATGCTCGGGTGCAGGGTCTTTTGCTTCTTCTCCATGAAGAAGAATCCTGCGCCAGTGAGAGAAGAAGAGGGACGGATAAAGCCAGTAGGTAGGGTCCCCAATGTAGTCCTCCATAGCCTTGGTTTCAGGTCCGGCAACGAACACAGACGCCCCCGGGGCAGCGTGGTGCTAGGGAGAAGGTCATTCCCGCAGTCATAGGGGCGGTGCGGCGGAAGGAAGTGGCCCGGGACTTGCTGAACATCTCCCGGAGATCCTGGTACCCCGCTGGAATGGCGGAGAGATCCGGAACCACCTCCGAGGACCCAGGAAGACGTTCCGGGAAGGTTGCGCCGACTTCAGACAATGGACGTGGCAGAACGGATTCCAGCCCGTGATGGCACTCGTAGACCATTTGATGAGTGGGTTGTGTCGCTGGAGCCAGGAGAATCCCAAAACCATGGGAATCTGGGGGGACTTGATTAGCAGGAACTGAATGGTCTCGCTGTGATTCCCTGACACACGTAGGTTGATGGAAGTGGTGTTATGGGTGACCCGACCTATAGAGCGCCCATCAAATGCTCTAACATCCAAGATAATGGAGAGAGGCCTAGTGGGGATGTTCAGCTCGGAAGCCAGTGTGGCGTCCAAAAAGCTTTCATCGGCCCCAGAGTCAATGAGGACCCGGAGAGATTTGGACTGGTTTCCCCACAGCAGAATGACATGAAAAGGGGTGTGAGTAAGGGAAGCAGAAAAGTTCCTACCATTGAGCTCCTACCATTGAGCCTGATCTTTTACCGGGTACGAGGACACAAAATGACCAAAAGTCCCGCAATACAGACAGCTCCTTGTCTGATCTGGTGTTGCATGCCTCTGGCGACAGCCCTGCCTAGTTGCTTCGGCTCGGGAAACAGTGCCTCGGCCCTCCTCTGTGACGGGACCGCCGGGGACTTCCGGGATGACTCAGAGGCGAGGTGGAATCCCTGGACGTGCGAGTGAAATCGAATTTCCTCTCCATACGTCATTCCTGCAATCGCCCATCGATGCATATGGTAAAAGCGATGAGGGAGTCAAAAACTGTGGGTAACTCCCGAGCCGCAAGCTCGTCCTTAACCTCCTTCGAGATGCCGTGCAGGAACATGTCGAACAGTGCTTCCAGGTTCCACACACTCTCTGCTGCCAACACATGGAAATCCACTGCATGGTTGGCCACAGTGCAGGTGTCCTGTCGGACCTGGATTAGCTTCCGGGCAGCTTCTCTCCCGGAGAACGGGGCATCAAAAAATCCTCCTCACCCCTCCAGGCTCGCACATATGGACGGCTGCTGTTCCGATACGGCAGTAGCCCAGGTGAGAGCCCTTCCAGACATCAGAGTGACGAGGTAGGCAATTTTGGAGTGATCCGAGGGGAAGGAGGAGGGCTGAAGCTCGAAATGAGGGCACACTGAGCTAAAAAATGCCAGACAGGTGCTCGGCTCTCCATTAAAGCGTTCCAGAGGATTTAACTGGGGCTCCCGAGAAGGTGGAGTGGCCGGTGTGGCGGTACTGCTAACCGCCGAGTTGCTGAGGGGCGGTGGGGTTACCACCGAGGCAGGCTGCCCATCCAGACGACACGCAGAATTGCTCCAGCAGCATGTCCAATGCCCGGTCATAGAGCTCAGCCAACTTTTGGACCCCCTCCATCAGCCCACGAAGCCATTCCTCATGCCTACCAATGGAGGCTCCTTGGGAGGAGATGGTGTTGCGCAGCTGGTCCGGATCTTCTTGGTTAGTCATGGCCAGTTTGTACTATCAGGTATGAAGGTAAGACCCAGATGCAGACCACGTTGAATAAACAATAGTTTAATAATTCAACAGGGGCAGGCAATAGACAGGTCAAGGCAAGCAGGGGTCAGTAAACCAGAGGTGGGGCAACGGTACCGGACGGCGGGCATGCTCAGGGTCAGGGTAAGGCAGAGGTCGGTAATCCAGAGGGGGGCAAAGGTCGGCAGGCAGGCTCAGGGGCAGGCAGAGTGGTCAGGCAGGAGGGCTTGGAGTCAGGACAGGCAAGGGTCAAAACCAGGAGGGCTAGAAAAGAGAGACTGGAAAAAGCAGGAGCTGAGACACAAAACGCTGGTTGACTTGAACAAACAAGACGAACTGGGAACAGACAAAAAGAACACAGGTATAAATACACAGGGGATAATGGGGAAGATGGGCGACACCTGGAGGGGGGTGGAGACAATCACAAAGACAGGTGAAACAGATCAGGGTGTGACCCCCACTAACCGCAAATCAGATGGGATGGCGTATCGCTGCAGAATGCTGTGGTAGCCATGCTGGTTAACTGTGCCTTGAATTCTAAATAAATCACTGACAGTGTCACCAGCAAAGCACCCCCACACCATAACACCTCCTCCTTTATTCTTCACGGTGGGGACCACACATGTGGAGATCATCTGTTCACCTACTCTGCCTCTCAAAAAGACACAGCGGTTGGAACCAAAAATCTTAAATTTGGACTCATCAGACCAAAGGACAGATTTCCACCGGTCTAATGTAAATTGCTTGTGTTTCTTGGCCCAAGCAAGTCTCTTCTTCTTATTGGTGTCCGTTAGTAGTGGTTTCGTTGCAGAAATTCGACCATGAAGGCCTGAGTCACGCAATGTCCTCTGAACAGTTGATGTTGAGATGTGTCTGTTACTTGAACTCTGTGAAGCATTTAATTGGCCTGCAATTTCGGTAACTCTAATGAATGTATCCTCTGCAGCAGAGGTAACTCTGGATTTTCTTTTCCTGTGGCGGTCCTCATGAGAGACAGTTTCATCATAGCGCTGTTGTTGCGACTACACTTGAAGAATAGTTCAAAGTTCTTGAAATTATCCACATTGACTGACCTTCATGTCTTAAAGTAATGATGGACTGTTGTTTCTTTTTGCTTATTTGAGCTGTTCTTGCTATAATATGGACTTGGTATTTTACCAAATAAGGCTATCTTCTGTATACCACCCCTACAACTGATTGGCTCAAACGCATTAAGAAGGAAAGAAATTCCACAAATTAACTTTTAACAAGCTGTTATTTGAAATGCATTCCATGTAACTGGTTGAGAGAATGCCAAGAGTGTGCAAAGCTGTCATCAAGGCAAAGATGTAGAATGTAGAAAATAGTAAAAATAAAGAAAAACCCTTGAATGAGAAGGTGTAATAATGACTTCCATGATATTGATAAAAGGAAGCCTGGTTTGTTCTAAGGTTACTTTGCTGAAACTGTACTTTTATATTCGAATGAGAGGGGTAAACGTTCATGTTTGATATGCTAACGTTACTAGCTAGCTATGTTAATGTCTTGCAAGCTAGCTACATTTAATGTGTGTATGGATGAGAAAATAAACCCCTAATTGTCTACACATGCATGTGAATTGTTGCAATATTCAAGAGTGTAGTATGGTTTGGTTGCATTATTCAAGAATGTAGCTAATATGTTTAGAAGAAAAGTTGCTCGCAATAATTAGCAAGCTTACTGGCTAGTCAGTGGCTAAGTTCCTGGCCACTGGGATACTGATATTTGCAGTGCATTCAAAAACTGGTTTTTAGAAATAATTGCAAATGTATTAAAAATAAACAACTGAAATATCACATTTACATAAGTATTCTGACCCTTTACTCAGAACTTTGTTGAAGCACCTTTTGCAGAGATTACAGCCTCGAGTCTTCTTGGGTATGACTCTACAAGCAAAGGTGAACCTTTGCCCCAGTTTGAGGTCCTGAGTGCTCAGGAGCAGATTTTCATCAAGGATCTCTCTGTACTTTGCTCCTTTCATCTTTCTCTTGATCCTGACTAGTCTCCCAGTCCCTGCCGCCGAAAAACATTCCCACAGCATGATTCTGCCACCACCATGCTTCACCGTAGGGATGGTGCCGGGCTTCATCCAGATGTGACGCTTGACATTCAGGCCAAACAGTTAAATCTTGGTTTCATCTGACCAGATAATCTTATTTCTCACGGTCTAAGAGTCCTAGAAGATGCCTCTCTTTTAAATGTTTGTCAATGAGAAAAGAGAGCAATAGTAATGGTGTCTTTTTGTAGCCACTAACTCCACTATGATTCGTTGAACAATGGCTGTGGGAAAATGTTTTTGGGTATAAATGCCGAAAATAAGGTTGGTGGTAAACAAAGGCTTAGGAGATCTTATACGTTTTGTTCTATGAGATCATCTTCATCGGCTAACGTCACTTTTTGTGAATTTTGAAGCATTTATGTAATAAAAAAAACAACACATACAGTGAGGGAAAAAAGTATTTTATCCCCTGCTGATTTTGTACGTTTGCCCACTGACAAAGAAATTATCAGTCTATGATTTTAATGGTAGGTTTATTTGAACAGTGAGAGACAGAATAACAACAACAAAATCCAGAAAAACGCATGTGAAAAATTTTATAAATTGATTTGCATTTTAATGAGGGAAATAATTATTTGACCCCTCTGCAAAACATGACTTAGTACATGGTGGCAAAACCCTTGTTGGCAATCACAGAGGTCAGACGTTTCTTGTAGTTGGCCACCAGGTTTGCACACATCTCAGGAGGGATTTTGTCCCACTCCTCTTTGCAGATCTTCTCCAAGTCATTAAGGTTTCGAGGCTGACGTTTGGCAACTCGAACCTTCAGCTCCCTCCACAGATTTTCTATGGGATTAAGGTCTGGAGACTGGCTAGGTCACTCCAGGACCTTAATGTGCTTCTTCTTGAGCCACTCCTTTGTTGCCTTGGCCGTGTGTTTTGGGTCATTGTCATGCTGGAATACCCATCCACGACCCATTTTCAATGCCCTGGCTGAGGGAAGGAGGTTCTCACCCAAGATTTGACGGTACATGGCCCCGTCCATCGTCCCTTTGATGCGGTGAAGTTGTCCTGTCCCCTTAGCAGAAAAACACCCCCAAAGCATAATGTTTCCACCTCCATGTTTGACGGTGGGGATGGTGTTCTTGGGGTCATAGGCAGCATTCCTCCTCCTCCAAACACGGCGAGTTGAGTTGATGCCAAAGAGCTCCATTTTGGTCTCATCTGACCACAACACTTTCACCCAGTTGTCCTCTGAATCATTCAGATGTTCATTGGCAAACTTCAGACGGGCATGTATATGTGCTTTCTTGAGCAGGGGGACCTTGCGGGCGCTGCAGGATTTCAGTCCTTCACGGCGTAGTGTGTTACCAATTGTTTTCTTGGTGACTATGGTCCCAGCTGCCTTGAGATCATTGACAAGATCCTCCCGTGTAGTTCTGGGCTGATTCCTCACCGTTCTCATGATCATTGCAACTCCACGAGGTGAGATCTTGCATGGAGCCCCAGGCCGAGGGAGATTGACAGTTCTTTTGTGTTTCTTCCATTTGCGAATAATCGCACCAACTGTTGTCACCTTCTCACCAAGCTGCTTGGCGATGGTCTTGTAGCCCATTCCAGCCTTGTGTAGGTCTACAATCTTGTCCCTGACATCCTTGGAGAGCTCTTTGGTCTTGGCCATGGTGGAGAGTTTGGAATCTGATTGATTGATTGCTTCTGTGGACAGGTGT
>QNTS01005610.1:23192-54602 GCA_003317085.1 Hucho hucho
TCAGACGTTTCTTGTAGTTGGCCACCAGGTTTGCACACATCTCAGGAGGGATTTTGTCCCACTCCTCTTTGCAGATCTTCTCCAAGTCATTAAGGTTTCGAGGCTGACGTTTGGCAACTCGAACCTTCAGCTCCCTCCACAGATTTTCTATGGGATTAAGGTCTGGAGACTGGCTAGGTCACTCCAGGACCTTAATGTGCTTCTTCTTGAGCCACTCCTTTGTTGCCTTGGCCGTGTGTTTTGGGTCATTGTCATGCTGGAATACCCATCCACGACCCATTTTCAATGCCCTGGCTGAGGGAAGGAGGTTCTCACCCAAGATTTGACGGTACATGGCCCCGTCCATCGTCCCTTTGATGCGGTGAAGTTGTCCTGTCCCCTTAGCAGAAAAACACCCCCAAAGCATAATGTTTCCACCTCCATGTTTGACGGTGGGGATGGTGTTCTTGGGGTCATAGGCAGCATTCCTCCTCCTCCAAACACGGCGAGTTGAGTTGATGCCAAAGAGCTCCATTTTGGTCTCATCTGACCACAACACTTTCACCCAGTTGTCCTCTGAATCATTCAGATGTTCATTGGCAAACTTCAGACGGGCATGTATATGTGCTTTCTTGAGCAGGGGGACCTTGCGGGCGCAGTAGGATTTCAGTCCTTCACTGCTTAGTGTGTTACCAATTGTTTTCTTGGTGACTATGGTCCCAGCTGCCTTGAGATCATTGACAAGATCCTCCCGTGTAGTTCTGGGCTGATTCCTCACCGTTCTCATGATCATTGCAACTCCACGAGGTGAGATCTTGCATGGAGCCCCAGGCCGAGGGAGATTGACAGTTCTTTTGTGTTCCATTTGCGAATAATCGCACCAACTGTTGTCATCTTCTCACCAAGCTGCTTGGCGATGGTCTTGTAGCCCATTCCAGCCTTGTGTACGTCTACAATCTTGTCACTGACATCCTTGAAGAGCTCTTTGGTCTTGGCCATGGTGGAGAGTTTGGAATCTGATTGATTGAATGCTTCTGTGGACAGGTGTCTTTTATACAGGTAACAAACTGAGATTACGAGCACTCCCTTTAAGAGTGTGCTCCTAATCTCAGCTCGTTACCTGTATGAAAGACACCTGGGAGCCAGAAATCTTTCTGATTGAGAGGGGGTCAAATACTTATTTCCCTCATTAAAATGCTAATCAATTTATAACATTTTTCACATGCGTTTTTCTGGATTTTTTTGTTGTTATTCTGTCTCTCACTGTTCAAATAAACCTACCATTAAAATTATAGACTGATAATTTCTTTGTCAGTGGGCAAACGTACAAAATCAGCAGGGGATAAAATACTTTTTTCCCTCACTGTAAAGGCTTCATAATTCATAAAGGTCATGTTAACTGGCTGATATTATCTCATAGAACAAAATGTATAAGATCTCCTAAAAGTCTGTGTTATCCTCAGACCTTATATTCTGTGTTTATTCCAAAACCCTATTCTTTCCCCATTCATTTTTCCCAAAAGAATGGCTGAATGAACCAGAGGTAAATCCTTTCTGTTTTTTAGGACAACAAGCTGGAGAGCTCTATAGTCCCTGAGTGCCCCTCAGGGAGTTTCAGGGGGATTCTTATGGAAAAAATGGACCCACTGCAGGGTGTCTCCGTATGTGCGTGTATGACGTGTTAGACGTGTTAGACGTGCGACTAGAGAAGCAGCATTGCATTAGTGGGAACCAAGACTGTTCTCAGGATTTTGAAGTTGCGTCAGGGACCATTTAAGCCTTAACCTAATTTTCCTAACCTGCCATGTTAATTCTCTTAACCTGCTGCGTAAATTCTCTTAATCTGATATGAAAAGTCCCTTCTGCTAGTCAAAACCGTCAGACCTGCCCTGAGAACAATTTTGGTTTCTACTAATGCAATACAGCACTGGAGAAGGTCACAACAATAGAGCACTGCGCCTCTGATCCCTTCCTGTGCCATCGGTGTGTGTGAATGTGTGTGTATTCTGTGTGCTGTGTTCGCAATCACTCACTAAAACATGTCCCTGAGTATATTCCCTAAGGGTTGGAATTCATTGTGTTGTAAGACTCACATTGTTAAATAAACACGCTGCAGAATATCTACACTGAACAAAAATAGAAACGCAACATGTAAAGTGTTGGTTCCATGTTTCATGAGCTGAAATAAAAGGTCACAGAAACTTTCCATACGCACAAAAAAATTATCTTGATTTTTTTTAAATTGCACAAATTTGTTTACATCCCTGTTAGTGACCATTTCTCCTTTGCCAAAATAATCCATCCACCTGATAGGTGTGGCATGTCAATAATCTGATTAAACAGCATGATCATTACACAGGTGGCCCTTGTGCTGGGGACAATAAAAGGCCCCTCTAAAATATGCAGTTTTGTCACACAACACAATTCCACAGATGTCTAAATGTTTGAGGGAGTGTGCAATTGACAAGCTGACTGCAGGAATGTCCACCAGAGCTGTTGCCAGAGAAATGTATGTTCATTTCTCTACCATAAACCACCTCCAACATTGTTTTAGAGAATTTGGCAGTGCGTCCAACCAGCCTTACAACTGCAGACCACGTGTAACCAGCCACCCGGACAGCTGAGGAAACTGTGGGTTTGCACGACCAAAGAATTTTGCGCAAACTGTCAGAAATCGTCTCGGGGAAGCTCATCAGCATGCTCGTCGTCCTCACCAGGGTCTTGACTGCAGTTCGACACCGGAACCGACTTCAGTGGGAAAATGCGCACCTTCGATAGACACTGGTACACTGGAGAAATATGCTCTTACACTAGATACTGACTGGTTTTCTGATCCACGCCCCTACCTTTTTTTTTACGTATCTGTATTCCCAGTCATAATAAATTAATAGATTAGGGCCTAATGAATTTATTTCAATTTACTGATTTCCTTATATGAACTGTAACTCAGCAAAATCTTTGAAATTGTTGCATGTTGAGTTTATATTTTTTTTCAGTGTAACTGTTGATGTTTTCAGGTCAGGTCAGCTTGACTCTAAATGTATTTTATTAAAAGGTTGAAATCTAAAGGTAAAAGAATTTCAGACATGGAGTGCCAGTGTGGCCAAGAAGAAGCTATAGGGAACCAGACACAAACACACCCTCATATTCCTTTTGGTTTATTTTTAAATACAAGTTTTATTGTTGACTCTTGTTGGTTAACAGGCACATACACAGCAAATAGAGTAGTTCATAGTATAGTCGCATTCATAATGATAGTGTGGTTTTAGAAAGGAGAAACAGCTAGAGTCCTCAGGTTTGTACTCTTAACTCAGTGACATTGGCACACAGAGGCAGATCTGACTCTATCTCAATGTCAATGACATCAGCATGTTTGCAAATGCTAGTGTCAACATTCTTTTTTATATGCGCATATTACCCATTGACAGAAGTATATTAATATGCAGAAAATGAGAAATAAATAAATAATAATTAAAGAATGAGGTTAAATTGAAAACTCTTGGTTAATATTTTTGTATTTACCCCCACACACACAAATCAAATATTTTGTCACATGCGTCGTAAACAACAGGTTGAGACTAACAGCGAAATGCTTACTTACGGCCTTACCCAATAATGCAGAGAAAAAAAAAGAGAAATAAAAGTAATAACACGTAATAAAAGTTAAATACACAACGGGTAGCTTGGCCAATGCATGGGGTACCAGTACCAAGTCGATGTGCAGGGGTACGAACTAATTGAGGTAGATACTGTATGTAGTTATCACTATGAATAAATGTTACTAGGCAACTGAATAGATAACAGTAGCAGCAGCGTGTGATGAGTCAAAAAAAAGTTTGTGCAAAAAGGGTCAATGCATATAGTTAACCAAATATACTATTTAGCAGTCTTATAGGCCATCATTATGAATAATAATTTGTTCTTAACTGACTTGCCTAGTTAAAGATTAAATAAAAAAAGAACTTATGGCTTGGGGTAGAAGCTGTTTGGAGTCCTGTCAAGTTAACCAACCTTAGGGCATCTTAGCAGACTAAACTCCACGGTGAAGGAAGTTTCAAATACAACCAACTGTTTGCTCCTTGCTGTTGCTCTAAGATGGCAACTCAGCACAAATGTGCATGTGCTTATTGAATCTCAACATGGTGGATGTATTTGATTAACTTTTATTGAATAGTATGGATGTCAGCAAACAAAGGCAGGCAACTACAGAGGACAAAGGTGGGTGTTTCATAATTTAAATGTTAAGTATTGACCTTGGGCGAATCGTTGCTTGATTCCACAAAGCCTGGTCTCAGCCCCACGCAGTCAGTGAAGTCCATAAAACTTCCTTCACCATGGAGTGGAGTTTAGTCTGCTAAGGGCACTTAGGCTAGTAATACTTAAAACATCAGTCTGTGTAGGTCTCTTGGCTGGGTTGAATTATTTCCAACACCGTTTGGCCTACTGTCTGTTAAGGCTCAAGCAGAGTAGGCCTGGAAGGTAGGATTGCTGAATCAAGACATCCGCTTACTAACAATGGTGTAAGTTCACACAAACACCATCTTTGAAAGGTTTATTTGCTGAAACGACTGCAAAACACTTGCAAGGAGGAGGGTGGGTTTACTAAATAACTTCACACACATTCTCCCAGGACAGAACTGATACAACAGGACAGTGTATCTGCCGATAAGTCCTCCCTCTTCTGTGGCTGGTGTAGGGCATGTCAAGACACGTGTGCCCTTAGTGACAAGCCAAACCAGCTCTGAGGCACAGACAAGCCTGATCCTGAGAGTGAACACATGAATGAGTGACAATGCACCATTCATATAAACCCTGCATATAGATAAATAGATCAGATTGGTCCAATGAAAACATGGAGTCGAGATAGGAGCTCGTAGGAGTTATGGGCAACAATTATCCAATCCTGTCAGATTTACTCATGGGTTTCAAGAGTAGAGGCTGGGGACATTTATGTAGAATATGGCACGAGTGGAATGCAGGTTCTCTCAAGTTACAACAGGAAGAGATTACTTAGTATGGGCTACCGGTGAAAGGATAACAAACTATAACGCAAATTGAACAGACCACAGCAAGAGAGAATCTGAATTCATAAAGGTTTATTGTAATAAAATTGACAAACTGTACAAGTATCTATATATGCACATACTTTTTTGAATGTACATTAAAATGCATACTGTGCTTCAAATAGCTTAAACTCTACATCTTTCCTGTCTAGAACAGTAAACAATGGTGAGCTGCTCAACAGCTCGGTAGGGAGAGAGTACACTACAGAGGGCTGAGAGCATCACGCTACCTGGCAGTGATAGACGTTAATATGACGCCAACCAACCACCTCACAGCTTATACAAAGGCAAACTACCCAGGGGAGAATAACAGGGAACACTTGTCTAAGTGACAGATTCACATAGGAAAAACATTCACAATAGTGATCAATATTAAAACCACCCCCTTTTTGAACATGTTGAAAGTAAAGCTATTTTAGATTAAAAAGTCAAATCTTTCTCAACTAGGATCCAAGAGGCTTGAAATTAGTTGACTATTTGTTGAGAGATTTAGCCAAACTCCAGTTGCTCTGAATACTCTGACTATTGCACAAAAGGAGCCAAGATATAAAGTTTGGCAGCAATATTCAACACAAAGGGATTTGGGCAGACATTGTCATGTTAAGGTAGTACAACCTGTTAGAGGCAGCTCTTTTGCAACTAGGATATCAGATGTCTTGAGTCTTTGATTTCAGGGCACGGGTAGGTTAAGAGTGGCCCTGTAAGATTACTAACCAGCAGTGCACCAAATTACAAACATATTTTTAAAAAGTTCATCCTGGAAATGTATGGGTACCTGAACAAATACTTAACTCTCCAGTTATGATTGCTTTAGTATACATTTGTGAGAAGTGGCAATGGTGTGAAGTATTATTACTATTGCACCATGAGATACTAACATCAGAATCCCAGAGTCGTTTTGTTTACACTTTTGAGTCCTGGCTTGATTGTAGTGTGACCACAGGACAGAAGCACACTACATACTGAGTCTCTGCAGTGCAAAAAGAGCCTATGGGCTGGTAGTCAAACAATATACAAAAAAAATGCTAACCCAACAGAAACACTACAACAAATACCCAGTGCTTTAAGAAAACTCAAATAAAAAAAAAAAAAAAAAAAAAGGGGTAAATGCTGCGAAATGTAAGTAGAAAAATAATCACTGTGGGTGGTCGACGGGCTTCACACTGACGCTGTTCACGTAGCCAGTCGAGTTAGTGCCTGGTCCCACACTAGCTCGAGACGGTCATCAGGTAGTTCTTCGGCGGGCTAGTGCGGCCACCGATCAGAAATTGATTGTTGCAGTTCTGTGTGGGGTCGGGGCTAGGTGCTGCTGCTGGGGCCGCTGCTTCATAGAGGACACATATGGAGCCATCCTCCCCGATGCGGTAAGAGACCTCAAAGGGGTCCACCCAGAGGGTCAGCTCCCGGGGCAGGAGGGCGAAGAGCTGATCGCTAGTAAGTCCGATCCGACCAGCAGCCCTGCCAATAATTGGGTCCATTTCATGGTTCATTCGGATGCAGCGGTAGCCCGAGCCCTTCTGTGGTCTGTCTGGGAACCAGTGGTTCTGGTAGTGCTCTGTGAAGAGAGAATTATCAGACTGAAGGCACGAAACTAGAAGAGTCAACCAGATAATGAATTTGGGCCTACTACAATAATCGAGACATTAAGCTAAATTAGGCTAACGAGGAAGCTTGCTAACGAATTTGCTGACTTGCAAAAGTATAAAAAATAAGTCGAATTACATGTTCGTTGTCTCCCCCCAGCATTACATAAAATATATATTTTTTAAATACTTTTGCTGACTAACTTCGATCAGATTAGAAAACTAGCTAGATTTGACTGTCAGTTGGAACAGACAAAGCCACGACTAGCTAACGTTAGCTAGGCTACCGTTGGTCAACTAACTAGCCAAAACACATATTTTCAGCAATTTCGACAATAACTAGTTCGTAGCCAAACGTTAAAATTTATAGGAAAAAAAAACAACCAAATTACCCGATAATGACTGTTGGAGACAATCTCTGAAATCATGAAGTTGGTGTTCACTCAGGAAGCCTCTTGTTCTCAATAGCCTGGAAACAAACGTCGCAGCGGCCGTTACTTCGGGGCCCATTTCACCTCTAGATGAGTATCCTTGGTTCATTTTGCCAGCAAAATTGTTATTTCAGCTCGTAGGAAATAAAATAAGAGTTTGAAGTAATGCAGTGTGAAACCGAGGTAACGTTAGCTAGCTATAGCGGAAGTAGCTATGCGAGTCCTGGACGAATCCTTCAGCAAATGGAATCTTCAAGTCAGAAGAAGTGATATCAACGCAACAAGTTGGCTCTAGCCAAAGTAACAATGAGCATTATTTATCCCAAATATTTGTTAGATTGGAAGCGGCGTTTGATGTTATTTTTCTCTTAAGTGCCACTTCCAAGTTGTCTGTGCTCGCACTACAGCTTGTGGCTTCTTTTTTATCAAGGGACAGAATATGTGATGCCACTTTATTGCACATTTTGAGTGATTAGCATTTTAACCAATGAAATTCACAGAAAAACCACCCTCAGCGCTCCCCGTGCGATGTGATTGGTTCACATCGTGGAAACAAGTGGGTGTAAAATGCAAATTAGGTTCCGTCCATCACCAAATATAGAAATTGACGTCTAATCCTGCTCTAAAGTATTCGTGACGACTGTGCAACAAAAAAAACACTAACACTTACCGTAAATTTCAAGCGAGAATGTGTGATTTTCTACTACGTTAACAACCGTATTCAACAACTATTGACATAGGCTCAAATAGTTATTGTTTACAGATATAGCATGTAGCCTACATAGGCGACGGCTATTTGGAAGAAAAACAGTTTTTACCGGTTTAGCCAAACAAATGAACCTAGTATTGACAAAAATACTCATCCCATTTTACATATTTCATTTAAAGCTAGAATCCTTAGTTGCTACATACATTTTTTAGACTTAGAAATTAATGATATATACCAATTGATTCTTGAATAATATAAGTTATAAATGCATAATGAGCTTAGTTCAACTGTCGTTCCCCATCAGAACCGAAAATATATTTATTTTTTACTCCAATGTTTTTAAACAATGTAAATGTAAACAAACTGTATAGTTCCAAAACATGGTTACAACTATAATTTCGATATGTATGGTCAGTCCTTGCATCCATTGCTCTTTTGATGAATTTGAGAGTGGTTACATTTCTACAGGCCCATGCCAGATAACACAATTATTCAGGCACAGCTGTGGGCCACCACATACTTCATGTTTTTCAGCTTTTGACCAAAACAGAGGCGGGGTAAATGCTTTGTAAATTGTTTCGATTAAGGCCTCCAGCTTTAATCAGTGCTACTACAAATGTATATGGGGAAATACAAGTCTAGGCAGAATAAACTTTCTCGGCTGTGAGGAACAAAATGTTAAATCACAGAGTTCAGGTTTAACATTCAAGCGTGTGTGTGAGTGAGAGTGTTGTGGTTCCTCTGGCGCTACTACAGCGACATCTAGTGGTCGTAAATGAAAATAATAGTTTGCCATTTTAACCCTCTGTTCAAATCAAATTTTATTTGTCACATGCGCCGAGTACAACTTGTGTAGACTTTACCGTGAAATGCTTGCTTAAGAGCCCTTCCCAACAGTAGTAACACGAGTAATAAAATACACGAGAATGGAGTACTAGATCAATGTGTAGAGGTACGAGGTATTTGAGGTATATTTAACCAGGCAAGTCAATTAAGAACAAATTCTTATTTACAATGACGGCCTACATGTAAAGCCCCCCGGCCAAACCCTCCCCTAACCTGGACGACACTGGGCACTGCCACCCTATGGGGCTCCTGAGCACGGCCGGTTGTGATACAGCCCGGGATCAAACAAACTGTATAGTTCCAAAACATGGTTACAACTATAATTTCGATATGTATGGTCAGTCCTTGCATCCATTGCTCTTTTGATGAATTTGAGAGTGGTTACATTTCTACAGGCCCATGCCAGATAAACAATTATTCAGGCACAGCTGTGGGCCACCACATACTTCATGTTTTTCAGCTTTTGACCAAAACAGAGGCGGGGTAAATGCTTTGTAAATTGTTTCGATTAAGGCCTCCAGCTTTAATCAGTGCTACTACAAATGTATATGGGGAAATACAAGTCTAGGCAGAATAAACTTTCTCGGCTGTGAGGAACAAAATGTTAAATCACAGAGTTCAGGTTTAACATTCAAGCGTGTGTGTGAGTGAGAGTGTTGTGGTTCCTCTGGCGCTACTACAGCGACATCTAGTGGTCGTAAATGAAAATAATAGTTTGCCATTTTAACCCTCTGTTCAAATCAAATTTTATTTGTCACATGCGCCGAGTACAACTTGTGTAGACTTTACCGTGAAATGCTTGCTTAAGAGCCCTTCCCAACAGTAGTAACACGAGTAATAAAATACACGAGAATGGAGTACTAGATCAATGTGCAGAGGTACGAGGTATATTTAACCAGGCAAGTCAATTAAGAACAAATTCTTATTTACAATGACGGCCTACATGTAAAGCCCCCCGGCCAAACCCTCCCCTAACCTGGACGACACTGGGCACTGCCACCCTATGGGGCTCCTGAGCACGGCCGGTTGTGATACAGCCCGGGATCAAACCCGAATCTGTAGTGCCTTAGACCGCTGCGCCATTCGGGAGGCCAAACATATACTGTATGTACAACTGTATGTACATTAAAGCAGGGTAAAGTGACTAGGCATTAGGATAAATAATAATAAGAGTAAAATAAAGAACAGAGTATCAGCAGCAAATTATGAGTGTAAAAGTGTTTGCGTGTAATGTGTATGTGTGTTATATGTGTGCGTATGAAGTGTATGTGAATAGATGTGGGTTTTGTGTGCGAGTGTAAATGTCGTGTTTGTGAGTGTGTGTATATGGTTTGTGCTTCTACGTCTGCATTAAAGCACTTTGTGACATCTGCAGATGTAAAAAGGGCTTATAGTCTAGTGAGTTAATTGAAAGATAGAGTCAGTGCAGATAGTTCGGGTACCATTAATTGACTATTTAGCAGTCTGTCTATTTAGCAGTCTTGGGGGTAGAAGCTGTCTTGGAGCCTGTTGGTCCGAGAGACTCGATCCTCCAGTATAGGGGTGGCAGGGTAGCCTAGTGGTTAGAGTGTTGGACTAGTAATCAAAAGGTTGCAAGTTCAAATCCCTGAGCTGCCAAAGTACAAATCTGTCATTCTGCCCCTGAACAGGCAGTTAACCCACTGTTCCTCATTGAAAATAAGAATTTGTTCTTAACTGACTAAAATTTAAAAAAATAATAATTTGCTTGATGGTAGCGAACAGACTATGGCTTGGGTGGCATTGTTCTGAGACAGAGGTCCTGGATGGCAGGAAGCTCGACCCCAGTGATGTACTGGGCTCTCTGCACCACCTTCTGTAGATCTTTTCAGTCATTTACCATACCAAGCTGTGATGCAGCCAGTCAAAATGCTCTCGATGGTGCAGTTGTACAACTTTTTGAGGATACGAGGGCCCATGCCAAATCTTTTCAGCCTTCTGAAGAGGAAGAGGCGCTGCCATGCCCTCTTCACGACTGTGCGGACCATGTTAGGTCCTTAGTGATGTGGACACCAAGAAACATGAAGCTCTCGACCCGCTCCACAACAGCCCCCTTTCCTCTTTCTCCTATAGTCCACGATCATCCTATTGGTCTTACTGACAGTGAGGGAGAGGTTGTTGTCTTGGCACCACACTGCTAAGTCTCTGACCTCCTCCCTGTAGACTGACTCATCGCCGACAGGGATTAGGCCACGCAGTCGTGGGTGAACAGGGAGTACAGGAGGGGACTGTTTTTAAAATTTAATTTAATTGTTATTATTAACCCCTCCACCACCCCCACTCTTTGGAGGACAAATATCTTTTAGTTTTTTTATAGTCTCCCCTTTTTTTACTTTTTTGCTACATATATATACCTTTTACATGTACATTTTACATACAGTTGAAGTCGGAAGTTTACATGCACTTAGGTTGGAGTCATTAAAACTCTTTTTTCAACCACTCCACAAATGTCTTGTTAACAAACTATAGTTTTGGCAAGTCGGCTAGGACATCTACTTTGTGCATGACACAAGCCATTTTTCCAACAATTGTTTACAGACAGATTATTTCACTTATAATTCACTGTATCACAATTCCAGTGGGTCAGAAGTTTACACACTAAGTTGACTGTGCCTTTAAACAGCTTGGAAAATTTCAGAAAATGATGTCATGGCTTCTGATAGGCTAATTGACATCATTTGAGTCAATTGGAGGTGTACCTGTGGATGTATTTCAAGGCCTACCTTCAAACTCAGTGCCTCTTTGCTTGACATCATGGGAAAATCAAAATAAATCAGCCAAGACCTAATTTATAATTTATAGACCTCCACAAGTCTGGTTCATCATTGGGAGCAATTTCCAAACGCCTGAAGGTACCATGTTCATCTGTACAAACAACAGTACGCAAGTATAAACACCATGGGACCACGCAGCCGTCATACCGCTCAGGAAGGAGACGCATTCTGTCTCCTGGAGTTGAATGTACTTTGGTGCGAAAAGTGCAAATCAATCCCAGAACAACAGCAAAGGACCTTGTGAAGATGCTGGAGGAAACAGGTACAAAAGTATCTCTATCCACAGTAAAACGAGTCCTATATCGACATAACCTAAAAGGCCGCTCAGCAAGTAAGAAGCCACTGCTCCAAAACCGCCATAAAGAAGCCAGACTACGGTTTGCAACTGCACATGGGGACAAAGATCATACTTATTGGAGAAATGTCCTCTGGTCTGATGAAACAAAAAAATGTTTGGCCATAATGACCATTGTTTTGTTTGTGTCACGACTTCAGCCGAAGTTGGTCCCTCTCCTTGTTCGGGCGGCTTTCGGCGGTCAACGTCACCGGTTTTCTAGCTACCGTCGATCTACTTTTCATTTTCTATGTTTTTTGTCTTCATTATACACACCTGGTTTCTATCCCATAATTATATGTTCCTTATTTAAACCCTCTGTTTCCCTCATGGTTTTGTGCGTGTTTGTTCTATGTTAGATGTTCTTGTTATGTGAGCTTGGATTTTACTACCAATTTTGGTAGTTTGTACTTTGAGTAAAGATACGTGATTACTCATCTCCGTTGTCCTGCGCCTGACTCTGCCTACCTGCTACACAGAGACACCTGACAGTTTGGAGGTAAAAGGGGGTGGCTTGGGGGTGGCAGCATCATGTTGTGGGGGTGCTTTGCTGCAGGAGGGGCTGGTGCACTTCACAAAATAGATGGCATCATGAGGACGGAAAATTATGTGGATATATTGAAGCAACATCTCAAGACATCAGTCAGGAAGTTAATGCTTGCTCGCAAACGGGCCTTCCAAATGAACAATGACCCCAAGCATACTTCCAAAGTTGTGACCAGAAACAAGCTACATAGGGGCAATACCAAAATAAATGATCTATTGATTGTCTCTTTGCAGAAAAATCTACAGAGCTGAGATTGTTGTATGCCCCATATATATAGCATTCTGTTGGTGGTAATAATTTAAATGGAAAAACTCTAAGTGTTGAATGAAGTGTAGTTTTTTTAATACCATTTCATAAACCATATGCCCTCACCACCTGGGGCCGGCCCATCAGGAACCCCAGGATCCTGTTGCAGAGAGAGGGGTCCTAGCGTCCCTAGTTTAGTGATGCTCTTGGAGAGGACTATGGTGTTGAATGAGCTGTAGTCTATGAACAGCATTCTCACATAGTTATTTCCCCTCTTGTCCAGGTGGGAGAGGGCAGTGTGAAGTGCAATTGAGATTGCGTCATCTGTGGATCTGTTGGGGCGATATGCGAATTGGAGTGGATCTAAAGTGTCTGGGATGATGGTGTTGATGTGTGTCATGACCAACCTTTCAAAGCACTTCATAATTATAGATGTGAGTGCTACAGGGCGATAGTCATTTAGGCAGGTTACCTTGGAACAGGGACAATGGTGGTCAGCTTGAAACATGTTGGGAAAACAGACTGGGACAAGAATGGATTAAAAATGTCTGTGAAGACACTTCATCGGTGTAGTCATTTTCTTCTCATTGATAATTTGTTTTCCTGTAACATTGGCTCAACTTTCAGTTATACCGTGCATTCTGAAAGTATTCAGACTCCAATTTTCCACATTTTGTTACGTTACAGCCTTATTCTAAAATGGATTAAATTGTTTCCCCCCACAATCTACACACAATAAACCATAATGACATTTTTGCAAATGTAAAAACAAAAAAAGAAACTGAGATGAATACATTTAAATAAGTATTCAGACCCTTTTCTCAGTACTTTGTTGAAGCACCTTTGGCAGCGATTACAGCCTTGAGTCTTCTTGGGTATGATGCTACAAACTTGGCACACCTGTATTTGGGGAGTTTCTCCCATTCTTCTCTGCAGATTCTCTCAAGCTATGTCAGGTTGGATGGGGAGCGTGCTCTCTCAGGATGGGTCCTGAGTGCTCTGGAACTGGTTTTCATCAAGGATCTCTCTGTACTTCGCTTCGTTCATCTTTCCCTTGATCCTGACTAGTCTCCTAGTCCCTGCTGCTGAAAAATATCCCCACAGCATGATGCTGCCACCACCATGCTTCACCGTAGGGGTGGTATTGGCCAGCTGAAGAGCGGTGCCTGGTTTCCTCCAGATGTGTCACTTGGCATTCAGGCCAAAGAGTTCAATCTTGTTTTCATCAGACCAGAGAATCTTGGTTCTCCCATCTCCACAGAGGAGCCCTGTCAGAGTGACCATCGGGTTCAGGTGGACTCCAATCAAGTTGTAGAAACATCTCAAGGATGATCAATGGAAACAGGATGTACCTAAGCTCAACTTTGAGTCTCATAGCAAAGGGTCTGAATACTTATGTAAATAAGGTATTTCTGTTTTGTATTTTTAATGCATTTGCAAACATTTCTAAAAACCTGTTTTCACTTTGTCATTGTGGGGGATTGTGTGTAGATTGATGAGTATTAGTATTGTTTTAATCCATTTTATAATAAGGCTGTAACGTAACAAAATGTGGAAAAGTGAATGGATCTGAATACTTTCCGAATGCACTTTACACATCACAATGTAAACATGTTTGATATATAAGAAATACATTCTCAACAGGTTAAATACTTTCTGTTTATAGCCATCTGATTTGCTCTTTGTTCTCCTAGGCCGTTTGACCTGACTATCAGTATCGTGGTATTTATCGTGGTATTCAGGTTAGAATTTTGGTAGGTGGAAATAAGATCCAATCTTAGTTCTCCACTGATATTCATTTTCTCTTGTGGCCGACCACCTATTGCTTAAATGCCACAACCACATGCTTGACCTACTCTTCTGAATTGCAAATGAACTTTAGCATTTATGCTCACACAGCATGGCATACAGCAGCTCCTGAAGTGGTGTGTGTGTGTGTTGTAACCATGTCATCATCGTATGTCTTGAAACTATTGTATGAAAGTGAGGGGGTAAGTGGCTGCTCAGTTTCAATGGTTACGACACCTCTGATATTGACCATCGACAATGACCATAGACTGCTCCCCCCCCAAAAGAAAACGTAATGTGAAAAAGTAGATTTGCTGCCCGGGCCTGATATTCTAGACTTGATTCGGGTTGGCTAGGCCAGGGTTTATAGTTTGCGTAACATTGTAAACTATGTTTGAGACCAAAGCGTGGCCATAGCTGTGTGAGTAGCGCGTCTGTATCTCTCACAGAAATAGAATGAGATGCACTTTCTATGATGCTCTGATAGACCTGAGCCTGCAACTCTCATCTCTCCAGCGTTGCACTTCATAATTTATTTCTTTATAGAATCATAGCCGTGAGAAGGGTTCTGGAGGAGCTGCCTGCAACACCCCTGATAAATTTAAATACATTTGCCAAAGTTATAGAATAACTGCCGTCTGTTCAGAAATAAATTTAATAATTTAGAATAGCGTACTACACCATGAAAATTCCCAAAGTTTAGCCACAGAGGATCAATAGTTTCTTTTAAAAAATTGCCTAGCTGTGGATCAGTGGCGGTCAGTGCCATTTAAGATGAAGGAGAAATATCATTTTATGAGCATGGCCTTTTACAGCATATTGGATGACTGTCATTCATATTCCATTCACCCAGCTCAATGTAACATTGATAGGTTTAGGCTACTACATGATATGAATAAAAGTTTAAAACGTTGCTGCACAGGTTGAGAGAATTTGGAGTATTCAAGGTGACAGACAGTGACACATTAAATACTGCCTTGAACACTCTTGCCTGCATCTAGCTGATCTAGGGTGTAATCATTAGTCCAACAGTTGCAAATGAGAGTTTCAATTGGACACTCTTCAGGTATGTTTATCCCCGTTTTCTTCTGTTTGCTTCCATTTAGAAAGGTTTTTCAACAGAATCGAATCGTCGGAATGAATACATCCCTGATCACATGCAAACAGTTCACTTTCATAGCAGCCACATAAAACCAGCATGATCACTTTGCTTGTTGTATATATCATTCCTTCTCACAACTATCTACACGCTCTTCTCTCACCTTTTCCCTTCGCTTGTGGACTTCAGTGCACAACACATCAGCTGTCTGTGAGCAGGCAAAAAAAACTTTTCAAGCCAAACCTTCATATCATGAATGCTAACCGCTACACACATTCTACATACTGTAGTTGTCACGTCATAGTCAACTAGAAATCAAATCAAATCTACTATCAAAACTACTAGAACTAATGTGTTAGTAAACCCGCTACAGTCATGCAGTACAATGTACAGTCAGAAAGCAGTTTAGCAGTTACACTGGCGTGTCCCAGTGGCAATAAATTAATAAAACCAAAAGCTTACCTTGACTTAAAAGAGTTCCGGTGTTGGAAAGCCATAGCCAGCTAGCTAACATGGCATCCCTCTCTGTTTGTGCCGGGTGTTTGACTAGGCTAAACTAGCTAGCTGCATTTTCTAGCTAAGTGAAGGTTTAAAAAAATACAACTAAATATAGCTAGCTCTCTCTCTCTCTATTGCTTCTCCTTAATTTTGGAAGAAATTAATTTGTTCAAGAATGTTCAACTATTGTCTTTCTCTCTCTTTGAATCAACTACTCGCCATATTTTATGCACTGCAGTGCTAGCTAGCTGTAGCTAATGTTTTCAGTAGTAGATGTATTGTCTGATCCTTTGATTGGGTGGACAACATGTCAGTTCATGCTGCAAGAGCTCTGATAGGTTTGAGGACGTCCTCCAGAAGTTGTCACAATTACTGTGTAAGTCTATGGAAGGGGGTGAGAACCATGAGCCTCCTAGGTTTTGTATTGAAGTCAATGTACCCAGAGGAAGACAGAAGCTAGTTGCCCTCAGGCTATACCATGGTGCTACCCTACAGAATGCTGCTGAGGCTACTGCAGACCTTCATTGCAAAACAGTGTGTTTTAATCAATTATTTGGTGATGTGAATATATTTAGTATATATATTTTTAAATGTTTCACTATTTAGATTTTTATGACATTCACTGAGGAGGATGGTCCTCCCCTTCCTCCTCTGAGGAGCCTCCACTGCTGTGGATTGTGTGTAGCCCAATAACATGGCATAGCCTACAGTCGGGATCGTGCGGCAAATCTGTCAGTGAACAGCATGCAGACAAAACAGGCCTTTCGCAATATTTCAAATACAATTACGGGAAACACAGGTTTGAAACCAAATGGCTCCAGCTGAAAAGAGAAGACTATGCTGTACGCTAACAAAATATTTCATCAACTTCCAAAAATTGTTTTACAAAGTAAAACAAGAGCGAAATATTGGCCATCACAGGCGAGTGAGCTCACTGGGTGAGTCAGTGACTATAATTTCATCCTCATTAAAGCCCGCACCTACAAGCAGAGCTGTAGACTACAATATGTCTCCACACACCTAGGCCTATGCTATTGATGGATTCAAGGTCATTTTTATTGATCTCAGATTCTGTTTGTCAGTGTCAAAGTAGCCTGCCTTTTCGATCATTTGTGCAGTATTAAAAAAGTTTCTGCCAAAGTCTCCAGTCGTGTAAAATGATGTTGAATTGCATGAACACATTTTTCCCAGCCCCTAGGCTACTAAAAAGTTCCCCATGTGTGCAACTTCTGTCAGTGCCTGTACTCTACTGCTGTATGCCACTACGCAAATGCTATGATATGCATGCAATGCTTTATTATAAAGGGGAATTTTTTTTAATGAGTTCTGGTACCTCTCAAGCTCACTCTTTGTTCCGGCACCTCCCGATTTACAAATTAAGCACTGACCATAGAGCTGTCTGATGCAGAAACAGAGTGCCCCCCTGCACTGGCTAGACTCCAGCCACTCTCTATGGTCCATCTAGAAAGGATCAACACTAAGTGTTTAAGCAGAATCCCATTATGTTTCCTCAGGGTATTATTCAGCCCATGACACCCGTCCTAAATGCTAGGCTAGGTTTGGATGGGATGATGTCATTGTCACAGTAATATTCAAGCACAGGACCCCCTCACCATGGCAACACCAGAATGATTTTCAGCCGAAAGGGGGACGTTTTTGTTGCTGTTGTTTTTTTTTGTCTGATTTGCCACTACTGTGTGCACATATGATTGCCTTTTTCAGTGAAATAGGAAATCTCAATCTCAATATATCTCAATATCATTTCTTTTATTCAGAGCGGTATACATGCATTATAACTCCAGTCTACATCTCACAGTTCAAACCGGTTTCCTCTATAACTCCAGACTACATCTCACAGTTCAAACCGGTTTCTCAGAAATCCATCCCATTACTTTACGCATGAAAGGTACTGTATTAGTCCTACTTGTCAAGCGTATGAAAGCTGTGAAAAGTCTCTCCTGCCTTGAGCTATGAGTCACAAATGTCCTAACCATCTAATTACTGCATTTGTCACGCTGTTATACATGTGCTGCCTGGGATTGTTCTTGGAGCTGATGATGTGCTTTCCAGACAGGTGATGTTCTTCGACTGCAGCTGCTGCGCTTAACAAAGCAAGGGCAGAGATACTAAAATGTAGGCCTGTAGTGAGCTTGTTGAGGAGAGAGATGCCTGAGGAGACAGTGTTGAGGAGAGAGATTCTAAGGGGGCTGTGTTGGAGTGGGATGGACAGAGAGCGTCATCTCAGTAGACTGACTCCCAGCACTCAACAGGCCATCTGGCTCTCAAGACCCCACTTTCCCCACTCAGGCTCAGTTCTGAACTGAATAGAGGGGGAGACAAAAAAGGTAAAAAATAATTAAAAGGTGTCCTGTTTGATGTAATAGTCAACTAATGGAACTAACTATGCTAATGTGACTTTTCTCTTGCCTTGCATGTTGGTCGATTGGAATACAGTTGCAGGTAAAAGTAGCCTGTATTCACAGATCTAGGATCAGCCCTACCTGATAATTTGAATCAGGTGTGAATGCTTGGTATTTGGTATTTTATTAGAATCCCCATTAGCTGTTACGAAAGCAGCAGCTACTCTTCCTGGGGTCCACACAAAACACAAAACATGACATAATACAGAACATGAATAGACAAGAACAGCTCAAGGAAAGAAATACATCAATTTAAAAAAGGCACACACTCTAAGTAAAATAGGGGAGAGGCGTTGTGGCGTGAGGTGTTGCTTTATCTGTTTTTTTAAACCAGGTTTGCTGTTAATTTGAGCAATATGAGATGGATGTTCCATGCAATAATGGCTCTATAATATTGTACGTTTTCTTGAATTGTTTGGGATTTGGGGACTGTGAAAATACCCCTGGTGGCATGTCTGGTGGGGTAAGTGTGTGTGTCAGAACTGTGTGTAAGTTGACTATGCAAACAATTTGGGAATTTTCTTATTAAAAGAAGAAGGGATGCAGTCAGTCTCTCCTCAACTCTTAAGCAAGAGAGACTAGCATGCATAGTATTTATATCAGCCCTCTGATTACAATGAAGAGCAAAACGTGCCGCTCTGTTCTGGGCCAGCTGCAGCTTAACTAGGTCTTTCCTTGCAGCACTCGACCACACGACTGGACATCAAGATGAGATAAAACTAGAGCCTGCAGGACTTGATTTGTGGAGTGTGGTGTCAAAAAGGCAGAGCATCTCTTCATTACAGACAGACCTCTCCCCATCTTTACAACCATTGAATCTACTGTATATGTTTTGAGCATGACAGTTTACAATCTAAGGTAAGACCAAGTAAGTTAGTCTCCTCAACTTGTTCAACAGCCACACCATTCATTACCAGATTCAGCTGAGGTCTAGAACATAGGGAATGATTTGAACCAAATACAATGCTCTTAGTTTTAGAGATGCTTGTATTGCCTATAGTCCAGGAACTCACCTTGCTGGCTCAGGGATTCGAACCAGCGACATTTTGGTTACTGGCCCAACGCTCTTAACTGCTAGGCTACCTGTCGTCCTGGTAAAGGTAAGGGTTATGGTTAGGGTAAGGGTTAAGGTTACACTCTTAGAAAAAAAGTGCTATCTAGAACCTAAAAGGGTTCATTGCCTGTCCCCATAGGAGAACACTTTGTAGAACCCTTTTTGGTACTAGGTAGAACCCTTTTGGTTCCAGGTAAAACCCCCTGGAACCCAAAAGGGTTCTACCTGGAACCAGAAAGGCTACTTCCTGCAACCAAAAAGGGTTCTCCTAGTGGGACAGCCAAATAACCCTTTTGGAACCTTTTTTTCTAAGAGTGTAGGGTTTAAGTAATGGACGTCCCAAGGATCCCTGATAGCACTAATCATACTAGGATATAGGCCTCCTGCTGTCTCAGGGCCACTTCCTGCTTTGATTGAGTGCCCTTTGACCCCTGCGCTGTGTGAGCAGCAAGGTGCAACCTACAGGTGAAGGCTGACCCTACACTCTGGAGCCTGAGGTGATGTCTGCTCTCACACATATGGCATGGTCACGGGCCTCTCTTCCCACAGAGACAGTTTCATCTTAGCACTTGATGGTTTTTGCGACTGCACTTGAAGAAACTTTCAAAGTTCTTTACATCTTCTGGATTGAGTGACCTTCAGAGGTACACCTGTTAATTGAAATGCATTCCAGGTGACTAAATCATGAAGCTGGTTGAGAGAATGCCAAGAGTGTGCAAAGCTGTCGTCAAGGCAAAGGGTGGCTACTTTGAAGAATCTAAAATCTAAGATATATTTTGATTTGTTTAATTCCATGTGTCATTTCATAGTTTTGATGTCTTCACTATTATTCTACAATGTAGAAAATAGTAAAAGAAAGAAAAATGAATGAGTAGGTGTGAGTAGGTGTGTCCAAACTTTTGATTTTTACTGTACATGCACACAGCCAGGCACGTATAAGCACTCACACACATGCATGGATGTAACCATTCACATTCACACCCACAAATGAAAGCATGCACACACACATACACACACAGACACCCCTTAGCACTTCTCCTGTAGCTTGTCTGATGAGAGCTGACATCTCCCTCAAGCCCCTTGTGTTTGCTAGCCACTTCATTATCTCTCTCTCTCTCTCTCTCTCTCTCTCTCTCTCTCTCTCTCTTTCTCGCTCTCTTCTTCTCTCGTTGTTCTCTCTCTCCCTCCCTCTTTCTTTCTGCCTCTCTCCCTCTACTTCTCTCACACACATACTCCCTCCCACCTCTCTTACCATCCATGTATTTCTCAGAAAAATCTGTGTTGCGCTCTGAGCTCAGTCTTGAGAGAGAAGCTCATCTTTTCTATCAATGTTTTATCAGTCTTCCCACAGGATAAGGGCATGGCTGGTTTCTGGTACATTGCAAATTGAAGAGTTCAACCCCACTGCCTTAATATTTACATTCCTGATCCTGTGTGTTTAGATCATGTATTGTTTTCCCTACCAGTGAGTGCTAATGCCTTAGCTCCAATTGTGTGTTGTATTGTATGTTATTACCATGACCACTACTTAAAAGCCCCATATGCATGTGTTCATTGTAGTTGAGTAGCAAGTTGAGTGTTGTTGAGTATAGTTGCAAAGTAGTGAGCAATTGTTCATTATACTGTACAGTAGGATGCAGTCTGTGATTTGATGGATTTAAAGCGTTATCATGGCTGAACAGGAGAAGGATAGGGAGTGTTTGTAGTTATTGTGCCTCCAGTACTGTGATTTAAACCCCAGGCTGGGCTCTGTATATCTGCGGCTGGAGAAGAGGACGATGTAACACCATTTGACAGTGGTGAGGAAAATAAATGCGGGGCAATGAAAACGCGAGAGAGCCAGTGTGTGTTTGTGTGTGTTCACGGTGTGTGTGTGTGTGTAGTAAGGATATTTCAGACAAGCTCCAGGAAAGTGCAGATCTGTGTTGCTCTCGTCAGTGAGTGGAGAGTTCTGGGAAAAGGGAGGGAATAAATTATTGACATGAGCCTTTTCTGAGGTGGTGACATAACAGAGGTCTTTAGAGTGCTCTCTTTCTTCTCTCCTTACTGATGGAAAGGCTTCTTCCAGACCAGGGAAACGGGGCCATGAAACGGTGAGGTAGAGATATGAGAAGGTTCTCTTTGTCTACTGCAATGTGATGCATAGATAAAAACATGTATTCTGGTCAAGACATAGCCTATATAACAATTTCATTCCAAATAGTTGTCCCCTATAAATGACAGTGGTAAAAGCAATATGGCCAAAACTACACTATTACCAAAACTTTGTGGACACCTGCTTGTCGAAAATCTCATTACAAAATCATGGGAATTCATGTGGAGTTGGAAAATAAACAGAAACACTCTGAATATTTAATGTATGATGAAGGACCTTTTCTTTGTCATTTGCTGATAATTGTCTCTTCGGTCAAAAACTATGCTCATTTCTTTGGTGAAAATAGAATGAGAGATATGCACTGTATGTATGATATGGAGATTTAAGGGATATGGATATGTAAGGTATATGTGATATGGATATGTAAGGGATATAGATATGTGATATGGATGTGTACGGATATACAGTTGAAGTCGGAAGTTTACATACACTTAGGTTTTTCAACCACTCCACAAATTTCTTGTTAGCAAACTATAGTTTTGGCAAGTCGGTTAGGACATCTACTTTGTGCATGACACAAGCCATTTTTCCAACAATTGTTTACAGACAGATTATTTCACTTATAATTCACTGTATCACAATTCCAGTGGGTCAGAAGTTTACATACACTAAGTTGACTGTGCCTTTAAACAGCTTGGAAAATTCCAGAAAATGATGTCATGGCTTTAGGAGCTTCTGATAGGCTAATTGACATCATTTGAGTCAATTGGAGGTGTACCTGTGGATGTATTTCAAGGCCTACCTTCAAACTCAGTGCCTCTTTGCTTGACATCATGGGAAAATCAAAAGAAATCAGCCAATTTATAGACCTCCACAAGTCTGGTTCATCCTTGGGAGCAGTTTCCAAACGCCTGAAGGTACCATGTTCATCTGTACAAACAATAGTATGCAAGTAAAAAAAACATGGGACCCCGCAGCCATAATACCGCTCAGGAAGGAAACGCATTCTGTCTCCTGGAGTTTAATGTACTTTGGTGGGAAAAGTGCAAATCAATCCCAGAACAACAGCAAAGGACCTTGTGAAGATGCTGGAGGAAACAGGTACAAAAGTATCTCTATCCACAGTAAAACGAGTCCTATATCGACATAACCTAAAAGGCCGCTCAGCAAGGAAGAAGCCACTGCTCCAAAACCGCCATAAAAAAGCCAGACTATGGTTTCAAACTGCACATGGGTGCAAAGATCATACTTTTTGGAGAAATATTCTTGTCTGATGACACAAAAATAGAACTGTTTGGCCATAATGACCATCGTAATGTTTGGAGGGAAAAGGGGGAGGCTTGCAAGCCGAAGAACACCATCCCAACCGTGAAGCACGGGGGTGGCAGCATCATGTTGTTGGGGTGCTTTGCTGCAGGAGGGACTGGTGCACTTCACAAAATAGATGGCATCATGAAGGAGGAAAATTATGTGGATAAATTGAAGCAACATCTCAAGACTTCAGTCAGAAAGTTTAAGCTTGGTCGCAAGTGGGTCTTCCAAATGGACAATGACCACAAGCATACTTCCAAAGTAAAATGGCTTAAGGACAACAAAGTCAAGGTATAGGAGTGGCCATCACAAAGCCCTGACCTCAATCCTATAGAACATTTGTGGGCAGAACTGAAAAAGCGTGTGCGAGCAAGGAGGCCTACAAACCTGACTCCGTTACACCAGCTCTGTCAGGAGGGATGGGCCAAAATTCACCCAACTTATTGTGGGAAGCTTGTGGAAGGCTACCCAAAACATTTGAACCAAGTTAAACAATTTAAAGGCAATGCTACCAAATACTAATTGAGTGTATGTAAACTTCTGACCCACTGGGAATGTGATGAAAGAAATAAAAGCTGAAGTAAATAATTCTCTCTACTATTATTCTGACATTTAACATTCTTAAAATAAAGTGGTGATCCTAACTGACCTTAGACAGGGAATTTTCACTAGGATTAAATGCCAAGAATTGTGAAAAACTGAGTTTAAATGTATTTGGCTAAGATGTATGTAAACCTCCGACTTCAACTGTAGATATGTAATATGTGTTATGAATATGTAAGGGAGATGGATATGTACTATGGATATGTAAGGGATATGTCTATGTAAGGAATATGGATATGTGATATAGATATGTAATGGATATGTGATATGGATTTGTGATATGGATATGTAAGGGATATTGATATGTGACGTGGATATGTGATATGGATATGTAAGGGAGATTTATATGTGATATGGATATGTAAGGGAGATGGATATGTGATTATGGATATGTAAGGGGGAAGTCGGGAATAAACGAGCTCCGACTGGGAAAATATGTTTTGAATGGTCATCGAACTCGGAATTGTAAATCCTTTCTAGAGCTACGACCTGAAGATCAATGTCGTTATCATGATTCAATCTTGCTTTTTTCAGTTCCCAGTTGTTTTGAAAGCACCATAAATCCAGAGAATGCCAGACTTTGATGACAAAATTTGCCCACGAAGGACCGCAGCGCCACCTTCCTGTTCAAGTGAGCACAGCACAACATGGTGAGTCCAAAAATGTATTGTATGCTGCTGCATAAATGATGTAACATACCAGGGAGATATGTACACTGTAGCTAAGAAACAAGTGTATGTTGTGTAGTAAGGTGTTAGTAGCCCATGTGCCTGACCCTAATAATTCTGTCTATTTACCCCTCTTAATTTCGCCTACTGTTCTGACTTGGTGGTGCACATGTAGCCTAAAACCTGTTTTAGAGAAATGTAATCATCGAATATTGTAAGCACTTTCATTGTCTGCTTATATGCCCCCATTATTTATCCTACGGTTCTGAATTGGTGTACAGGGAGAACACTGTAAGAATGCCCCATGTTCTGAATTCTGTTGCTGTACATTTCAAAAGTGCTAAACAAATAGTTATATTGACTACGTCCGTCCTAGCTCGCTCATTAATGTCTTAATCGAAGTTACGGATTGCCTCTTATCCGCTTGTCGTCCCCTTATGCCAGAAACCACATTTGTTTAAGCAAGTCAGCCATATCAGCTATGTTTTTTTAAAAGGCAGGAAATGAGGCTGAATGAACTGTATCGCTGCCACACAAGGCACCGCTGAAAGCCAGGTGTAGCAGCGGTAAGGTGTTGGGACTGCTGTTGGGACAGCTTTATGTAGGCCTTTGTTATAGTGCAATTAATTTAGTGTTGTGTAGTGGCTTTGCTGGCATGCGTCCCACTTTAATTTTTTTGCCCCACCAAGATTTACATGCGAAAATCGCCACTGGGTAAGGGATATGGATATGTAATATGGATATGTAAGGGATATGGAGATGTAAGGAATATGTGATATGTATATGTGATATGTAAGGGATATGTGGTATGGAGATAAGCGAATTCCTCTCACCCCTCATCTCTCAGTCACGCTATCTCTGCTTGGTCATCCTCTCTCTCCCTCATCTTCTATCTCCCACATCCTCCCTGTCCTCCCTATTCCTCACTCATTCTCCCCCATCCTCCCCTCATAATTTCTGTCATCTTTCGTTCTCCTTCTACCTCCCTCATCCTCCCTTTACCTCCCTAGTTGAAAAGAGGGGAATGAGGCTCTGTGTCATGACCCTGACTGTACACACCAACTTCATTAGGGGTTGCTCAGTGTGGCGTCCCAGTGCAGATAGAGGCCAGGCCAGGCCAGGCAGCGTTAGTTCAGCCTAACCAGCAGCAGCAGCAGCAGCAGCAGCAAAGCAGAAAACACATTTAGGAGGTCATGCAGAAGAGATGCAGCAAGCGTCCAGTTCTATTAGCCTTAACAAGGACGCTAGCGATGTGGGCTTGCTTGGTTATAATTTCATTATTTCACTTTGAGACAGCTTAGCTCAATATTTACACTACTCTTTTTTTTTCTAGGGGAATAATTATTTTAAAAGATTACAGTACATGCAATAACATGAACTAATGTGGAATGGAATCCCATATTTAATGAAATGATTTCCAGCGGGAAGAGGTAACATTTAACTACATATTAATACTCAGTGGTGAGACACAAATTACTTCACCAATGAGATAGAAATAATGGAATACTGTTTGTGTATATGCAATATATTAATAGCCCATGTGACGTACACACACACTCATTCTTTCCTTGAAAACAGTGAGGCAGAGATGGTGTGATTGGCTCTTTGTCCTGGCACAGATGGCAACTGAAGAATGTGTATGTCTGTATTTAGAGCACAGTCACCAGTATTTATAGTCTCTGAGCGTCTGTATAATTAATACACACTGAAGGGGCCTACATGTACTGTGACCGTGATGTACAGGAGGGCTGGATTATCTTGCTCACTGCTCTACTACCATTTCAGAAACAGACTGTGTAATGGATGGGGTGTGAGTGGGTTGGTGTGTGTGTGTTCATACTCTGCTCTCTAACACCCCCACACATCAACATACAAACAACAGAATATCTAAGACATGCATCTAGCAGGAATCTTCATACACACACACACAGACACACACACACACACAGACACACACATACAGACACACACATACAGACACACACACACACACACATACAGACACACACACACAGACACACACACAGACAGACACACACACACACACACACACAGACACAGACACACACACACAGACACACACACACACATACACACACACATACAGACACACACACACAGAAACACACACACAGACAGACAGTTGGTAGGACTTGGCGCTTGCAACACTAGGGTTTTGGGTTTGATTCCCACGAGGAACCAGTATGAAAAATATAAAAATGTATGCACTACTGTAAGTTGCTCTCGATAAGAGCATCTGCTAAATGATTCAAATCTACAGTGCATTCAGATAGTATTCCCACCCTTTCCATTTTGTTATGTTGCAGCCTTATACTAAAGTTGATGAAATACATTTTTCCTCAGCAATCTACACACAATACCCCGTAATGACAAAGCGAAAAGAAGTTTTCAAATGTATAAAAAAACTGAAATACCTAATTTACATATATATTCAAACACTTTGCTATGAGACTCGAAATTGAGCTCAGGTGCATCCTGTTTCAATTGATCATCCTTGAGATATTTCTACAACTTTATTGGATTCCACCTGTGGTAAATTCAATTGATTGGACATGATTTGGAAAGGCACACACCTGTCTATATAAGATCCCACAGTTGACAGTGCATAACAGAGCAAAATCCAAACCATGAGGTCGAAGTAATTGTCCGTAGAGCTCCGAGACAGGATTGTGTTGAGGCACAGATCAGGGGAAGGGTACCAAAATATTTCTGCAGCATTGAAGGTCCCCAAGAACACTGTGGCCTCCATCATTCTTAAATGGAAGAAGTTTGGAACCACCAAGACTCTTCCTAGAGATGGCCACACGTCCAAACTGAGCAAGCGGGGGAGAAGGGCCTTGATCAGGGAGGTAACCACGAACCCGATGGTCACTCGAACAGAACTCCAGAGTTCCTCTGTGGAGATAGGAGAAACTTCCAGAAGGACCATCTATGCAGCTCTCCACCAATCAGGTCTTATTGATAGTGGCCAGACGGAAGCTACTCCTCAGTAAAAGGCACATGACAGCTCACATGGAGTTTGCCAAAAGGCACCTAAAGGACTCTCAGACCATGAGAAACAAGATTCTCTGGTCTGATGAAACCAAGATTGAACTCTTTGGCCTGAATGCCAAGCGTCCCGTCTGGAGGAAACCTGGCACCATCCCTACGGTAAAGCATGATGGTGGCAGCATCATGTTGTGGGGATGTTTTTCAGTGGTGGGACTGGGAAATTAGTCAAGATCGAGGGAAAGATGAACAGAACAAAGTACAGGGAGTTCCTTGATGAAAACCTGCTCCAAAGCGCTCAGGATCTCAGACTGGGGCGAAGGTTCACCTTCTAACAGGACAACGACCCTAAGCACACAGCCAAGACAATGCAGGAGTGGCTTCGGGACAAGACTCTGAATGTCCTTGAGTGGCCCAGCCAGAGCCCGGACTTGAACCTGATGTAACATCTCTGGAGAGACCTGAAAATAGCTGTGCAGCGACGCTCCCCATCCAACCTGACAGAGCTTGAGAGGATCTGCAGAGAAGAATGGGATAAACTCCCCAAATACAGGTGTGCCAAGCTTGTAGCGTCATACCCAAGAAGACTCAAGGCTGTAGTCGCTGCCAAAGGTGCTTCAACAAAGTACTGAGTCAAGGGGTCTGAATACTTTCCAAATGCACTGTAAATGTAACAAACACACAGTACACACATAAAATCAAAATACATTTATACACTCACATGCATGTATAGAGCCTTCAGAAAGTATTCATACACCTTGACTTATTCCACATTATGTGGTACAGCCTGAATTTTTTTATGTTATGTCTAATTTACATAAATATTAATTCCCCTGAGTCAATGCATATTAGAATCTCCTTTATCCACTGATTACAGCTGTGAGTCTTTTTGGGAAAGTCTCTAAGAGTTTTGCACACCTGGATTGTACAATATTTGCACATGATTCTTTTTTAAATCTTCAAGCTCTATCAAGTTGGTTGTTGATCATTGCTAGACAGCCATTTTCAAGTCTTGCCATAGATTTTCAAGCCCATTTAAGTCAAAACGGTAACTAGGCCACTCAGTAAAATCCCATGTTGTATTGCTCAAAGAGATATGCAATGTCAGCTTTTTGTATTTCCCATCTACCAATCGGCATTGGAAAACCTCCCTGGTCTTTGTGATTGAATCTGTGTTTGAAATTCACGGCTCAACTGAGGGACCTTACAATTATCTGTATGTGTAGGGTACAGAGATGAGGTAGTCATTCAAAAATCATGATATTAAACACTATTATTGCACAGAGTGAGTCCATGCAACTTATTATGACTTGTTAAGCACATTTTTACTCCTGAACTTATTTAGGCTTGCCATAACAAAGGGGTTGAATACTTATTGACTCAAGACAATTCAGCTTTTCATTAGGAATTAATTAGTAAAGAAATTCTAAAAACATAATTCCACTTTGACATTATGGGGTGTTGTGTGTAGATCAGTGACACAAAATCTCAATTTAATCCATTTTAAATTCAGGCTGTAACACAACAAAAATGTGGAAAAAGTCAAGTGGTGTGAATCCTTTCTGAAGGCACTGTAAGCACACACTTGCCTTACAGTTAACGTTTACATTTAGTTGTCGAGCTGATCTTGGTATCCAGGGCAACGCACAGTGTGTGAGGGGTTACAGAGGATGAGTCGGATGTAATCAAACCTACATCCATCTCTCACCTATCAATCTCTCCATCTCTCCTTCTCTCATCCATCATCTCCATGCCTGCCTCAGTATATTATTAGTAGTACACAGCGCTGCTATAATGAACTGATTATTCATTATGTGTGTGGGGGCAACATACTGTAAACAATATCTGTCATGGTACTGTACACAATATGTGTTCATATGTGACCTGCTTCCTGTGTTCTATTGGGGAGAAAAGCGTTCCTCCCTCCAGCTCATAATGTTTCTACAGAATAAAGAGTTAGAGCAGGAGGGAGGGAGAGTGATGGGGAATGGATAACAAGGAGGATAACTGTATTTCAGGGGCAGAGACAGAGAGAAGGGGAAGGGTGAGAGAGAGGGTGGGAGGTACAGTAGCGAGAGAAAGAGAGAGGATGGTAGGTACAGGAATGAGAGATGAAGAACAGGAGAAAGATGGAAAGGGAGAGAGAGAGAGGAGAGCATATGAGAACCTATATTAGACAAATAATCTCCCTCCACCTGAGGAAAACCCTGCAGGGGGAGGGTACCCCTCTCATCTACCCCCTAGCCTGGCCATGTGATAAGCTGATAACCCAGAGCAAGTGACCAATCACAAGTGTCGGTGTGTGCATGCGCGCGTGTGTCTATGTGTGTGTGTGTATGTGTGTGTGCGTATAGATTCACAGTCCAGCAGGGTTACTATGCACTAGCTGTGCAAGGGGGGGTGGGGCCTCAACACAAGACTGGCACATAAGAAGGAAGGGAGAGATATAGAGGGAAGAAAGGAGAGAGAGAGTGTGATAGATAGAGGGGGGTAGAATGACAGTTGAAAGAATGTGTGTGTGTGAGAGGGCGACAGAGAGAGTGAGGGAGATTGCGAGCAAGCGGGGAGAGAGCTGAGAGCAAGAGAGTCCCTTCTGTCTCTGTCTCTGGTAGGGAGAGAGAGAGAGAAAACAAGGGAGAAACAGAGAGTGTGAAGGAGGGAGAGAGAGAAGAGAGAGAGCGTGGAGATCTTTCTCTCTGTCTTTGCTGGAGCACAGGAGTCTATGCCGAGCTGGATCCTGCAGAACTCCTTGTCCTCCTCTTCCTCTTGTTGTCTGCGCCGTCTTTAAAACGGTTGGGAACCCTCGGACTCAGCGCTAATCCGTTGCCGTGGCAATGGGCTGTCGGCTCTCAGGGCCGTGGTTCAGCGATGGAATGGGGGTTAGTGTGCACCCTTCTAAATCTGTGGGTGTGTTATGCATGCCTTTCTGCCTGTGCATTCTTTCTTGCGTGCGTATGCACTTCTATGTGTGTGTTTGTGTGTGTGCGTGTGCATGTGTATATGCATGCATGTTCGTGTGTGTCAATACGTGGGAGTCTGTGAGTGTGCTTGTGAGAGTAGTATAGAATAAGAGTTAGACAGGCACGGATCTTATTATGAGAGAAATTACCATATGTGTTTGAAAGAGTTCTTGTATCTACTTCTAGAAAGATTGTGTCTACAGACAGATTTGTTCTGCTGCCTGTTCTAGCAACATGTATCTCTCTGTCATAGTGAGGCTCGTGATTGTGCTTTCTGTGTTGGGGGTATTCAGCGTTGTGTGTGCGTATGTGTGTGAATTTGTGCTTGTGTGACAGTGTGTACGAGTGTGTGTGTGTATGGCAGCCTCTTGTGACCAGCGTTGATGATTACAAGGAGTGACAGCTTTCCCCATCCAACAGCACAGAGAGCTGTGACTCTCTCTCTCTCTCTCTCCACATCCATCTGTACTGTTCATCCTCTCATTTCCTCTGCTCTCCTCTTCTCCCTTCTCTTCTCCTCTCCTCACCTCTGCTCCCTTCTCACCTCCTCTCATCTGCTCTCCTCTCTTCTCCTTCCCTCTCCCCTCCTCTCGCAATCTCTCTATCTGCCATGGAGTGACGTCCAGTCTCCTCCCCTCTCCTCTCTCTCTTTCTGTCATGGAGTGATGTCCAGTCTCCTCTCCTCTCCCTCTTTCTGTCATGGGGTGATGCCCAGTCTCCTCTCCTCTCTCTCCTTCTGCATTGGTGTGATTGCCAGTCTCCTCTCCTCTCCTCTCTCTCTTTCTGTCGTGGAGTGATGGCCAGTCTCTTCTTCTCTCTCTTTCTGTCGTGGAGTGATGCCCAGTCTCCTCCACTCTCCTCTCCTCTTTCTCTCTTTCTGTTGTGGAGTGATGCCAGGTCTCCTCCCCTCTCCTCTCTCTCTTTCTATCGTGGGGTGATGGCCAGTCTCTTCTTCTCTCTCTCTTTCTGTCGTGGTGATGCCCAGTCTCCTCCACTCTCCTCTCTCTCTTTCTGTTGTGGAGTGATGCCCAGTTTCCTCCCCTCTCCTCTCCTCTCTCTCTTTCTGTCGTGGAGTGATGCCCAGTCACCTCCCCTCTTCTCTCCTCTCCTCTCTCTCTGTCGTGGAGTGATGCCCAGTCACCTCCCCTCTTCTCTCCTCTCTCTCTGTCGTGGAGTGATGCCCAGTCTCTTCCCCTCTCCTCTCCTCTCCGCTCTCTCTTTCTGTCATGAAGTGATGCCCAGTCTCCTCTCCTCTCTCTCTTTCTGTTGTGGAGTGATGCCCAGTCTCCTCTCCTCTCCTCTCTCTCTCTCTCTCTCTCTCTCTCTCTCTCTCTCTTTCTGTCATGGAGTGATGCCGACTCTCATCCCCTCTCCT
>QNTS01005611.1:20564-40282 GCA_003317085.1 Hucho hucho
AACAGAGCCGTGTCACAACGGCACATTCAGCATGGAAGACAGGGCTATTGCCACTTCACCGGTCACCATGGTCCTGGCATGGCATTTATAAAAGTGACTCATTATGTTAGGGCCCTCAAGTTCAACATCTAATTTTGATTTACATTTGGTTGAGTTGTCAACTAATTTGAATTGAAGGTGAAATAAACAAAACATTTCACTATGTTATTAGATTTAGGTTAAAAGTTGGCAAAAACAAATAAAATGCCCTTACATTGATGACGTTTTGCAAATCCAATCAGTTTTCCACACTGATTCAACGTCATCACATAGATTTGGTGGGGATGAAATTATGATTACAATAATTATCAGGTAGAATAGAAAACAAGCAGTAGGGAATCGGGTGGTGGCACTTTGCGCCATACTACAGATCTGGGATCTTAATTTGACCCTGCTTGTCACAGCAGGAAAATTATTCTGCAGCAACAGGAAATGTGAATTATTATGTGGATTATAATTAATGGACATTTAGGTAGGGTTTGATAAATTTTCCGTTAGGGCAAATCAAGCTTGAAATTTCTAAATGGAAATTACAAACTTTAGAAGCCTTTTTAAACCTTGAATAAACTACAAAGTTGTATTTCCTGCAGGGCAGGAAAATTCTCACAACAAGGTGATCAAATTAAGATCCTACATCTGTATACGCTCATATGATCTGTTCAGAACTCTCTCTCGGTAACTAGCCCCCTAACCACAGATCTAGGATCAGATTGCTCTACCTCCAATCCTAACACACAGTTCATGTAATCTCATGCTTCTGCAAGTCTCATGTCTGCAAATCTGTTCCAATGGAAGGTTGAAATAGAGTGTTACTGTCACGTCTACTCCCGCTCCCCCGCTCCGGCGCTTGACGTCGCTGGTTTACTAACCACCGGTCCTGGCAACCCATCATAACGCACACCTGGCAACCTTCATTACGCACACCTGTGCCACATCATGAGGCACACCTGGACTTCATCACTACCCTGATTACTCCCCCATTATTCAGCACTCCCTCTCCAGCACTCCCTAGCTCTTCAGGCAGTATTGGTTCTGTTTTCATGTCCAGACGCTTCTCTTATTTTGTATGCTCCATGATCGTTATTATTAATTTCAACATCTGCACCTGCTTCCTGACTCCCTGCATCTATGTTACAGTGATGCACATTGGACCAAGGCCATAGCCTACACGTTGTGAACCTCTGTGAGTCTGCCAATGTCTGAAAGTGAATTCCTCCGTTAGCTAGTCAAGCTGCAGTATAGCTTCTGTTCAAGCTTTCTTGGAAAGAGCTGGCCTTGAAATCTGCTCTGCCATTGACTGTGACTTCAGCTGTTTCTCCTCTTTTTGTGTAGAAAGGGAGAGAGGGTGTGTTTCTAAGTCAGGCAAACTCAAATAAATACACTTAAGCATGTGCGTCTACACACACACACACACACAACCCCCTAACCCTATACACACACCTTCCCTCTCCCTGTCTGATATTCAGAGTTATAATCAATTCATGCTGGTTAGCTTTTCTGCAACAATTTGTGTTCTCACCCTCTCTCTCCCTTTATCTTTTCTTCTCTGTGTTCCTGCCCCCCTTATTTCTTTTTTCTCTCCTTTCGTCTCCCAATCCCTTACCTTTCTCTCTTCTCCATCTCTAATACACACACTCTCAGATAACCCCCCCACCCACACAGCCTCTTATACCCCCCCCATCTCATGTCTGTCTCTGATTGATTGTCAGTCAGCTGTAGTCTAGTCTGGGCTGGTCTCAGAGAGCCAGGCCCTGTAAGGAGGCTTATCCAGGCCTCAGCGTCCACACCTCCTAGAATGAGCTCCCCTCACCGCCCAGCCTCAGCCAAGCCACAGCCTAGACACAGATACAGGGAATTACACATTACACACTAAACCAATCACACCAGCTAACACAGCTATTAGCCACTGCTGATAACTTAGCTAGCCAGCCTTCAGACTAATAGGGAACTGTGAGTGAGTGAGTGTGTGTGTGTGTGTGTGTGTGTGTGTGTGTAAGGTGAGTGAGTGAGTGAGTGAGTGAGTGAGTGAGTGAGGTGTGCGTGTGTGTGCTGACTCCTCTGCTGAGGCCTAGGCTTCGTCATCATTTGGTCTGGGCTGTGATGAGAGAGATAGCGATAGAGGGATGACGATAAAAAGGAATGGAGGGAGAGAAAGAATTAAAGAATTAAAGAGAGAGAGTTCATTGGTCTGTGATATAGCTAGTAGCATCACAGGGATTACTCTGCCAGCCTCAACATAATAGTCGCTCACTATCACACTATCATTACTAATGGCACACACACACACACACACACACACACACACACACACACACACATGCACACACGTACGCATGCTCAAACACACGTCCTTTCAGCAGTTGACCAACCTGTGAAAATAAACCTCTCTCTACATTGAGTATCTCTCTCGCCCTCCTTACAGGGTCTCTGTGTTTCGCCATAGAGATGAACATTAAGAACCCTTTACACTCATCCTCCCATACCACTCCTCTTTGTAATCTCTCCCTCGTTCCCTTGCTACTAGGCCTTAGCAGATGGTCTTTCATCATGCATTGTTCTCATTATGGTTCCTCGTGCCGTGGCGCGCACATCAAAACACAACACTTAATCAGCTTAAGAACATTCCAAGAAGCCTAACTACATGCCTACTCCATAAGGGGAAGAAAGAGGGAGTAGGGAAAGAAAGAGGGAGGTAGAGAGAGAGGGAAGGAGTGAGAGTCATCATCTCAAAATGGAGTGTTATGCTATACTAATGCTGTACACCGTATGTGGACTAGGGAAAGAGATCTGTGATAAGATGAGTCATTTTTGTGTGTGTGTGAAATTATGGGTGGCAGGTAGCCTAGTGGTTAGAGTGTTGGGCCAGTAATCAAGGGTTTGCTAGTTCAAATCCCTGAGCTGACTAGGTGAAAAATCTGTTGCTCTGCCCTTGAGCAAGGCACTCAACCCTAATTGCTCCAGGGTCACCATCAATAATGGCTGGTCCATGACCGTGTCCCCCACTCTCTGAGAGTCTCTCAGGGGGAGTGGGATATGCCAAAAACACATTTCCATTTCAAACCACGTACAGGTTAAACAAATATAATTACCCCCTAGTTGTTGTCATGTCAGTGCTGATTAGAGCGGGGGGTTCTGGCTTTACTGGTGTGTGTCACTGCCATATTCATCAAGGTTGCTTTTAGCCCTGATTCTTATCTGCTGTCATTAGGCTGACTGCATTTTGGTTGTCCTTGTCCTCTTTCTCTCTCTCTCTCTATCCCTCTCTTCATCTCTTTCTCTCTCGCTCTCCCTATGTATCTCTCTCTCTCGTTCTCCCTCTCTCTCTCTCTCTCTCTCTCTCGCTCTCTCTCGCTCTCTGTCTCTCTCCCCTTCTTTATCTCTCTTTCTCCCTCTCTTTATCTCTCTCTCCCCCCTCTCTCTCTTTCTCCCTCTCTCCCTCTCTCTCTCTTTCTCTCTCTTTCTCCCTCTCTTTATCTCTCTCTCTCCCTCTCTATTGTGTGATTTTCACTTTCTCTCTTCCTCAACTCTGTCATTTTCTCTCTAACACACCACCCAGCTACCCTTCCATTATCTCTATAGAAACAGACAGAGGCAGTGCATTATCTCTATAGAAACAGACAGAGGCAGTGCTGTATGTACATACCTTTGATCATAATGTTGGATTGGTTACAGTGCACTATCCTGATTGGATGGTAATTGTAATGTAATTGGTTGATTGGACGATTGGCTATTCTATAGGCTCCACATTGCCTCTACATGATGATGATGAGGAGTAGGAAGAGGAAGATGAAGAGGAGGAGGATGTGGGTGATGAGGATGATGAGGATGATGATGAGAAGGAGGAGGAGGAGAAGGAGAAGGAGGAGGATGCCATGACTCTCCTGGACGGTTTTATGACACCTCATGCCAATCGTAAATCTTATGCAGCAGAGAACCCTCTCCTGCTCTTCAGTACCAACCAAAGGAATGCCTTTGTCCTCCAGGAAACGCTTGCCGCCAAAACTATAACGTCCAAAAACAGTGAATATTGGAACACTATTTCTAAGATAGGAATGTTAAGAATGGTCAGTGGGGATCTAAAGAATAATCATGTCATATTGCTTTTCATTTTGTGATGTTATTAAAAATGGTATGAACCAAATGCTGTAACTTAAGTTTACATCCAATATGATGTTAATACAATTTGAAAAAAGATGAAACTATTTTTGTTAAGACAGGATTTTGTGATTTTAGTTTTCTTACAAGATCATAGTTTTCTTTTGCACATTAACTAAGCCACACCCCGAATGAGGTCAGAAGAGCGTGTCAGTGTGATGGAACCGCCCTTTTCGACCAGAGTGCTTAACCTCTCAGGGATCACTGGGGCGCTAGCGCCCCACTCCCGACACTACCAGGTGAAATGTGAGGCGCCAAATTCAAAATCCAAAAATTGAATTATTAAACATCCACCAATATACAAGTGTTCCATACTCATCAAAAGCTCTGTTTCTTGGCAATATCACAGCGCTGTCAGATTTCAAAAAGGCTTTACGGCGAAAGCACCACATTTGATTGTTTGAGGGCAGCACCTCACATACTTTCTCATAGCCATGAATTCATTAGCCAGCGTGGCACACACATAACACATTTCACAGCAAAAACAAATCAATTACCTGTTGAAGAACTTCTGCTGAGGTCTTCCTAAGTGTCCAACGAAGACAATCCATGGTTCTTTTGTTAGAAAAAGTAATGTATTTTATCCATAAATCTCCATTTGGTTCGCGCGTTATAATCAGAAACTACAGCGTCCACACCTCCATTGAAACGTGACTAGAACTCGTTCAACTTATACCTATAAACTTGTCCAAGAACAATCAAACATCATTTTAAATGTATCCTTAGGAACACTTTTACGTATATTTACTATAATAAATCAACCGGAATATAAACTGAGCTCTAAAGACGGNGGCACGCCAGGCTCTCCAAAACGGTCAAGTTGTGCAGTGATCCCTGAGAGGTTAAAAGGACTCACTAAGAATTAACATGCAGACCAGCAGACGTGAAGCGTGAGCTAAACATTACAAATGGTTGAAACTCCCAGACAAGAAAGCATGCAGCTGTGGCTACACGTTGAAATGGTTGGAAATTGAAGAAGATAAAGACTAGACATTATTTTGTATTTATTTAACCTTTATTTAACCAGGAAGGGCTCATTGAGATTTGAAATCTCTTTTTCAAGAGAGTCCTGGCCGAGATAGGCAGCACCACGTCATTACACAATTACAGACAGACAAAATGAAAAACTACAGGTAATCTATTGAAAAAACATAGAATTCACAAGAGTACAACAAAATCATTGAACAGCAAATTAAAAACATTTACAGGTCAGGGAATCAGCCTCAAAATACTTCATCAATGATTTAAACACCAATCCGGACACGTTCTTACAGTTTAAAAAGTATTTTGTAAGGTGTTCCAAGCCTATGGCGCAGAGTACATAAGAGCCCTTTTACCAAATTCAGTTCGGACATTTGGAACAGTTAGCAGGATAAAGTCCTGCGAACAAAGAGAGTACCCACCACATTTCTGAACAATAAAAATGCCAAAATAAAATGGTAGTTAACTCAAAATGGCTTTGTAAATAAAGTATACCAGTGACTGAGCCTACGATTGACTAGAGAAGGTCAGCCAACCCTGGTATATAAAGTGCAGTGGTGCGTAACGGTTTTGCAGTTGAAAATACATCTCAATGCTCCATGGTAAAGGGTGTCAATTGATCTCAAACACTGAGCGGAAGCATTCATATACAAAATATCGCCATAGTCTAGTAAAGGCATAAATGTAGCAAATACTAGCCTCCTTCTGGCCAGTAAATCCCAACTTCAGCTTCAATTGTTTTGTAAGTTGTTGAATATGCAATTTAAAAGAGCGGCCGTCATCAATTAAAATTCCAAGATATTTATGAGGTTACAGTCTCAATCTCATTGCCCTGACAGGTAGTAATATGTGAAAGGTTCAGAGGTCTATTTCTTGCTTTAGAAAACACCATTAGTTTAGTTTTGTCAGTATTGAGGATAAGCTTCAATTGACACAAGGTATGTTGAACAGTGAGAGACGAGGCACAACAATAAATAACAGTATCATCAGCATAAAAGTGAAGTTGCGCATTTTGCACATTTTTGTCTAAATTATTTATATAAATAGTGAATAAGAGGGGACCAAGCACAGATCCCTGTGGCACACCATTACAGACAGCCAATTTAACAGACATGAGCCCATCAAATTCTATCAGACATATAAACATTTCCAGTCTGCAGCTGGGCATGTAAAAGTGGTCAGAGAACTTTGACTAAAGACGCGAGGTGGGAAAGAAGAAAATCCCATCTCAGACAATCACTGAGTATCTGTTCTGAAGAAACACTCCACTCCAAGCCAGGACAACTAAGAATGCCATTGTGACCTCTGGTGGACAATCAGAGCCTTACACCCATCGAGCCATTCCCCAATAGAAGGATTGATTGGTTTCAACAGAGAGATGAAGAACAAAGACATCTATACGTAAAAACATTGCATTTCTTACCCAAACGGGCGGCAGTTTGTGTGCAAAGTATATGATTCATGTTAGAACAGTTCTAGAATGTATCCACGATAAATGTCAGTTTCTCCCTATCTCTCTATTTTCCCCACCCACTTCTCCATCTCTGTGTAATAAGCCGCCATATCTTGTCAGTCCACTAGGGACTTTTGTGTCATGTAAGTGTGTATGTGTATTCTGTGTTATTATTTAGTTAGTTAGTAAATAAATAATTAAATCAATTTGTGTAGAACTGAATAATCAGAAAAGGCTGGGGTTCAAGAAGTCTGCGACGTTGAGAATGAGACTAATATGAAGTAATGATTAATAAGGGACTGTCATCGATATATAACTTATATATCTTTAGATTTGAATTTGGGAGATGGTAACTCTATAAAGAACTTCTTCCAAATCAGTTAATTGTTACATTATTAATTTAATCGGGTAACAATTAAACTTAGTTAGTGGATTGAATAAATAACAGTCATCAGATTAATGAAAGTCACATCACGACAAGGAGGAGGAGGAGGAGGAGGATGATGATGAGGAGGAGGATAAGGATGCCATTGCCATTGAACATCAACATAATTGTCCTTCTCTCTTGTTCTGGTTTGTTTCCTCTGTGATCGGAATGTTCGCACATTTGCGGCAATCTATCACAGCGTTTCCGTAACGATAGCACAGATCTCTGTCAGTCTATGGCTTCCATCCACACGTTTGGCTTTAATTTATGAATTTCTCGCATGGCCACCATCACACCACAACAGACACAGGGAACCATGCCAACACTACGTCACCAAGAAAGCCAACAAGTGCATTCGTATGATAGGATGTTTACATGGCAAGATTCCCGAAAATTAAATGGATACGATTATTGCCCGTCTCCAATTTAAGTGTTTGTAGAGAACTGGTTTCATGTTTTCAACTCAAGAAAATAATTTATTGTGTTTGTGTGTATGATATCTTGTATTTATTTTATTGTATTTAACCTTTATTTAACTAGGAAATCAAGAACAAATTCTTATTTACAATGACGGCCAACCTTGGCCAAACCCGGACGACGCTGGGCCAATTGTGCGCCGCCCTATGGGACTCCCAATCACAGCCGGTTGTGATACAGCCTGGAAACTAACCAGGGTCTGTAGTGATGCCTCTAGCACTGAGATGCAGTGCCTTAGGCCGCTGTGTTCAGTCATATCAACACTGTTGTGCTTTCTCCAAGTAGAAACATGGGCCTTGGTTATTTGACGAGAAACACTTTCAAATGAAATGCGTTCCTAGTACTGTATGAGTCTGTGTGAGTCATGTTACTGATGTTACTGGCTGAAGAGGTCACACACCTGATTTTACAGGTAGAAATCAGTCTAGGACCAAAACCAGCATACCTTTCAGCCCCTTAGAACCCCTGATGTAGTGTTGAGTTAAACTCCCCAGTCAGCTGTTAAAGAGAGCTTTATCTCCTGATGTAGTGTCTGTTCAAGGAAGCTCTGATTCCAAGTCAGCTGTTAAAGAGAGCAGTATGTCAAAGCAGCTGGGGAGAGCAGGGAGAAAGACAGGACACGTCTCAATGTAGCACCACAGGGGGCATACAGCAAAGGGCAGTCACAGACTTGTCACAGCTTGCTTCAGTGTTTTAGAGAGTTAGAGAGTGCTATGTGTGTGTGTGTAACTGAGACTATACGCTTGTTTCATGTGTGTGTGTATCAGCCTACCAACCTCTCTGCTCCTCTTCCCTCTTCACCCCTTTTCCACTTGGAACTCCTTCCTGGAACTCCTTCCTAGGATCCCCCTTTCTTCCTGGAAGTCCTTCCTAGGTCCCCCATTTCTTCCTGGAAGTCCTCCTAGGATGCCCCTTTCTTCCATGGATGTCCTTCCTAGGATCCCCCTTTCTTCCTGGAACTCCTTCCTAGGATCCCCCTTTCTTCCTGGAACTCCTTCCTAGGATCCCCCTTTCTTCCTGGAACTTCTTCCTAGGTCCCCACTTTCTTCCTGGAACTCCTTCCTAGCTCCCCCCTTTCTTCCTGAAACTCCACTACACATCCTTAGATTAGTTGCTCCTCTTGACACCCACCCTACCTCCCCTTCTCTTCCCTCCTCCTCCTCCCCTCCCTCTCCATCACTTACTCCCCCTCTCCTTCAGTCTTTTTCATTTAATTGGAAATGTTTATATACCTTGAAGGCTTTATGACTCATCACCAGCACTCTGTGATGAACACTTGGACTTTATCTGATGTGCTTCTCACACCGTCAAGGGCCTTAGCCATGCTTTTCTAACATTCCCCTAACGTTCCCCTAACGTTCTCTACAGGTTTTGGTGCCGACTGGCTGCAGAGTTAGTTTTGGACATGGCCCAGCCCTTGGCATATTCATGTGCTATTCCTTCATTGAGGGTTGATGTGTAGAGATTTAGGTCATTTATATATCTAATGTAATGAGCTGCTGGACGGAGGCTGGGTATTTTCCAGTTTGGAAACTTGGCCCAGTGGACTATGTATTATCAGATGCACACACATGCGGGGCACATGCACACACACACATGCGCACACACCAAAACCCTGTTCATCACATTGTGATTGCCATTTTACTGCTTCATGTCAATGATACAACACCTGGCAACATGACAGCAGGTGACAAACAGTATGACATAACCTGACGTAACAAGCCACCAGCAGCCATGACCTTAGTGTGTGTCATGAAATCCTCCATGAAGTAACACAGACTCACTCACACTTTCTTATTCCTGCATCTGTCACGACTTCTACCGAAGTTGGTCCCTCTCCTTGTTCGGGCAGGGTTCGCCGGTCGATGTCGCCGGCCTTCTAGCCATCGCCGATCCACTTTTCATTTTCCATTTGTTTTGTCTTTGGTTTATACATACCTGGTTTCAATTCCCCAATTACATGTTCATTATTTAACCCTCTGTTTTCCCCATGTTTGTTGTGTGTTATTGTTCTAATATTATGTCAGTCCATTTGGTGGGCTTGGTATTTGTTACTACTTTGTATAATTTGAGTAAACTACGTTGTGTTGCTCATCTCTGCTGTCCTGCGCCGGACTCTTTTGTACCAACTACACCATACCTTGTGACAGAATAAAGCACCCGAAGAATGGAGTCAGCAGGAGCAGACAACCCAGTGTTGGCGGTAGAGGAGCGCGTCCTGCAGCATGGGACCTTGTTGCAACGTCTTGGCACCGCCATGGATATAGTCCTGCATACGATGGACCGTTGGGAGAGAGGAGGAGTCCCTCCATCGCCTCCACCAGCACCACCACAGGCACCACTGCTCAACCCTCTTTCACCCGGTTCCAGTGGGATTCGGCTCGCGCTCCCGAGGGAGTATGATGGGACGGCTGCCGGATGTCAGGGGTTCCTACTCCAGCTGGAGCTCTACCTGGCGACGGTCCACCCGGTTCCTTCGGGTCGTGAGAGTGTGTCTGCCCTCATCTCCTGCCTCTCAGGGAAAGCCCTGGAGTGGGCCAACGCCGTATGGGGGGAAGGAGAAGCGGTGTTGGACCACTACGCGGATTTCACCCGCCGCTTTCGGGCTGTTTACGACCACCCGCCTGAGGGCAGAAACGTCTGTTTCACCTGAGGCAGGGGATGAGGAGCGCACAGGAGTTCTCCTTGGACTTCCGGACCCTGGCCGCCGGCGCAGGATGGAACGACAGGGCCCTGATCGATCACTACCGGTGTAGTTTGCGAGAAGACGTCTGTCGGGAGTTGGCCTGCAGGGACACCACTCTCACCTTTGACCAGCTGGTGGACCTGTCCATCCAGCTGGATAACCTGCTGGCTACCCGCGGACGTCCAGATCGGGGCCTGTCGATTCCATCCCCCAGCACCTCCGATCTGATGCCCATGGAGCTGGGAGGTGCTGCACTTAGGGCGACCGGAGGAGGGACCGGTCCATGCACCATCTGTGGCCGCAGAGGGCACACTGCCGGTCGGTGTTGGGGAGGTCCCTCTGGGAGTCGAGGCAGCTGGCAGGGCACTCTCGTGTCACCCCAGGTGAGTCGGCACCAGGCTCACCCAGAGCCCCCTGTTGCACACATGTTTTTGTATGCCCGCATTCCCAGCATAAGGCGCTCGTAGATTCAGGCGCAGCTGGGAATTTTATTGATCGATCATTTGCCCATAGTTTAGGGATTCCTATTGTTCCAGTGGACATGCCCTTCCCAGTTCACGCCCTAGATAGTCGACCATTAGGGCGAGGGCTAATTAGGGAGGTCACCACTCCAATGGGCATGGTGATGCAGGAGGGTCACAAGGAGAGAATTAGTCTCTTCCTTATTGATTCTCCTGCGTTTCCCATGGTGCTGGGCCTACCCTGGTTAGCCTGTCATGACCCCACTATTTCGTGGCAACAGAGGGCTCTCACAGGGTGGTCACAAGAGTGCTCGGGGAGGTGTTTAGGGGTTTCTGTCGGTGCTACTATAGTGGAAAGTCCAGACCAGGTCTCCACCGTATGCATCCCCTCTGAATATGCTGATTTGGCTCTCGCCTTCTGTAAAAAGAAGGCGACTCAATTACCACCCCATCGACGAGGGGATTGTGCGATAAATCTCCTGGTAGACGCAGGACTTCCCAGCAGTCACGTGTATCCCCTGTCGCAAGAGGAGACGGGGGCTATGGAAACACACAGTGAGGGAAAAAAGTATTTGATCCCCTGCTGATTTTGTATGTTTTCCGACTGACAAAGAAATGATCAGTCTATAATTTTAATGGTAGGTGTATTTGAACAGTGAGAGACAGAATAACAACAAAAAAATCCAGAAAAACGCATGTGAAATATTTTATGAATTGATTTGCATTTTAATGAGGGAAATAAGTATTTGAACCCCTCTCAATCAGAAAGATTTCTGGCTCCCAGGTGTCTTTTATACAGGTAACGAGCTGAGATTAGCAGCACACTCTTAAAACTTCTTAGGGAGCGGCAGCAGAGGTGACGGTTTTGGAGAGTCTGGCGTGCCCAAAGTAAAATGCCTGCCACTCAGGCCCAGAAAATAGGATATGCACATAATTAGTACTATTGGATAGGAAACACTCTGAAGATTCTAAAACTGTTAAAATAATGTATGTGAGTATAACAGAACTGATATAGCAGGCGAAAACCCGAGGAATTTCTGTCCAGATTATTTTTGTTGTTGACATTTCCTCTTTTCCATTGACTTGCTATTGAAATCCATGTTTAATAGCTCCTAGGTTGCAGTACCTATGGCTTCCACTAGATGTCAACAGTCTTTATACAGTGTTTGGAGGCTTTAGCACTGAGCAGAACTGATAGGAAGAGGAAATAGTCAAGGGAGCTCAGATGTCAACAACATTTCCCGGGCACGAGATTGTGAGCGCGCTATAATCCTATAATCCGAGTGAAATATTATCGCTAATATTCATGAAAGGATAGTTAAGGATGCATTATAAATTATGTTTGATTTGTTTGGGAAAAGTTGATAGGTATATTTGAACGCTTTCTCTTCACTGTACAATGGGTGACTCGACGGTGGATTTTCTGAACATAACGCGCCAACCAAACTGAGATTTATAGATATAATAAATTACTTTTTCTAACAAAAGAACCATTGGATGTCTTCGTTGGAGACTTAGGAAACCCTCAGCAGAAGTTATTCGAAAGGTAAGTCATTTATTTTAGCTCTTATATGGGTTTTGTGTGACCCGCGCTGGATATGAATTCATGCTAATGTATAAATATTGGAGGTGCTATCCTCGAACAATCAAATGTTGTGCTTTCGCCGTAAAGCCTTTTTGAAATCTGACGCTGTGATATTGCCAAGAAGCATAGCTTTTGATGACTATGCAACACTTGTATATTGATGAATGTTTAATAATTCAACTTTTGGATTTTGAATTTGGTGCCTTACATTTCAATGGGTAGTGTCTGGAATGGGGCGCTAGCACGCCAAGTAGTTTTAAAGGGAGTGCTCCTTATCTCAGCTTGTTACCTGTATAAAAGACACCTGTCCACAGAAGCAATCAATCAATCAGATTCCAAACTCTCAACAATGGCCAAGACCAAAGAGCTCTCCAAGGATGTCAGGGACAAGATTGTAGACCTACACAAGGCTGGAATGGGCTACAAGACCATCACCAAGCAGCTTGGTGAGAAGGTGACAACAGTTGGTGCGATTATTCGCAAATGGAAGAAACACAAAAGAACTGTCAGTCTCCCTCGGCCTGGGGCTCCATGCAAGATCTCACCTCGTGGAGTTGCGATGATCATGAGAACGGTGAGGAATCAGCCCAGAATGACACAGGAGGATCTTGTCAATGATCTCAAGGCAGCTGGCACCATAGTCACCAAGAAAACAATTGGTAACACACTACGCCGTGAAGGACTGAAATCCTGCAGCGCCCGCAAGGTCCCCCTGCTCAAGAAAGCACATATACATGCCCGTCTGAAGTTTGCCAATGAACATCTGAATGATTCAGAGGACAGCTGGGTGAAAGTTTTGTGGTCAGATGAGACCAAAATGGAGCTCTTTGGCATCAACTCAACTCGCCATGTTTGGAAGAGGAGGAATGCTGCTTATGACCCCAAGAATACCAACCCCATCGTCAAACATGGAGGTGGAAACATTATGCTTTGGGGGTGTTTTTCTGCTAAGTGGACTGTACAACTTCACCGCATCAAAGGGACGATGGACGGGGCCATGTACCGTCAAATCTTGGGTGAGAACCTCCATCCCTCAGCCAGGGCATTGAAAATGGGTCGTGGATGGGTATTGCAGCATGTCAATGACCCAAAACACACGGCCAAGGCAACAAAAGAGTGGCTCAAGAAGAAGCACATTAAGGTCCTGGAGTGGCCTAGCCAGTCTCCAGACCTTAATCCCATAGAAAATATGTGGAGGGAGCTGAAGGTTCGAGTTACCAAACGTCAGCCTCGAAACCTTAATGACTTGAAGAAGATCTGCAAAGAGGAGTGGGACAAAATCCCTCCTGAGATGTTTGCAAACCTACAAGAAACGTCTGACCTCTGTGATTGCCAACAAGGGTTTTGCCACCAAGTACTAAGTCATGTTTTGCAGAGGGGTCAAATACTTATTTCCCTCATTAAAATGCAAAACAATTTATAACATTTTTCATGTGTTTTTCAGGATTTTTTTGTTATTCTGTCTCTCACTGTTCAAATCAACCTACCATTAAAATTATAGACTGATCATTTCTTTGTCAGTGGGCAAACGTACAAAATCAGCAGGGGATCAAATACTTTTTTCCCTCACTGTATGTCTCCGAATCCCTGCGACAGGGGTACATTCGGCCCTCCACTTCACCTGCCTCCTCAAGCTTATTTTTTGTGAAGAAGAAGGATGGAGGTCTGCGCCCGTGTATTGACTATCAAGGCATCAAGCAGATCACTGTGAGGTACAGTTACCCGCTACCTCTCATAGCGATCGAGTCAATGCACGGGGCGTGCTTCTTCACAAAATTGGATCTCAGGAGCGCTTACAACCTGGTGCGTATCCTGGAGGGAGACGAGTGGAAGACGGCATTTAGTACCACCTCTGGGCACTATGAGTACCTCATCATGCCGTACGGGTCGATGAATGCTCCATCAGTTTTCCAGGCCTTTGTAGACAAGATTTTCAGGGACCTGCATGGGCAGGGTGTAGTGGTGTATATTGATGACATTCTGATATACTCCGCTAAACGCGCCGAACATGTGTCTCTGGTGCGCAGGGTGCTTGGTCGACTGTTGGAGCATGACCTGTATGTCAAGGCTGAGAAATTTCTGTTTTTTCAACAGTCCGTCTCCTTCCTAGGGTACTGCATTTCCATTTCAGGGGTGGAGATAGAGAGTGACCGCATTTCAGCCGTGTGTAATTGGCCGACTCCCACCACGGTAAAGGAAGTGCAGCGGTTTCTAGGGTTTGCCAACTATTACCGGAGGTTTATCCGGGGCTTTGGTCAGGTAGCGGCTCCCATTACCTCACTGCTGAAGGGGGGACCGGTGTGTTTGCAGTGGTCGGCTGAGGCGGACAGGGCTTTTGGTCACTTGAAGGCTCTGTTTACCTCGGCTCCCGTGCTGGCTCATCCGGATCCCTCTTTGGCGTTCATAGTGGAGGTGGACGCGTCCGAGGCTGGGATAGGAGCCGTGCTCTCTCAGTGTTCGGGTACGCCAGCAAAGCTCCGCCCCTGTGGCTTCTTTTCGAGGAAGCTCAGCCCGGCGGAGCGAAACTATGACGTGGGGGACCGGGAGTTGTTGGCTGTCGTCAAGGCCTTGAAGGCGTGGAGACATTGGCTTGAGGGGGCTAAACACCCTTTTCTCATCTGGACTGACCACCGCAATCTGGAGTACATCCGGGTGGCGAGGAGACTGAACCCTCGTCAGGCAAGGTGGGCCATGTTCTTTACCTGTTTTGTTTTCACCCTGTCCTACAGACCAGGTTCCCGGAATACGAAGGCAGACGCACTGTCCCGGATGTATGACACAGAGGAGCGGTCAATGGATCCCACTCCCATACTCCCGGCCTCTTGCCTGGTGGCACCGGTAGTGTGGGAGCTGGACGCGGACATCGAGCGGGCATTACGTACAGAGCCCACTCCCCCACAGTGTCCAGCTGGGCGCCTGTACGTTCCGTCTGCTGTCCGCGACTGTTTGATCTATTGGGCCCACACGTCACCCTCCTCTGGTCATCCTGGCATCGGTTGGACAGTGCGCTGTCTTAGTGGGAAGTACTGGTGGTCCACTTTGGACGTGAGGGTTTATGTTTCCTCCTGCTCGGTGTGCGCTCAGTGCAAGGCCCCTAGGCACCTGCCCAGAGGGAAGTTACAGCCCTTACCCGTTCCACAACGGCCGTGGTCGCACCTGTCGGTGGACTTCCTCACGGATATTCCTCCCTCGAGGGGAACACCACGATGGATCGGTACTCTAAGTCCTGCCATCTCCTCCCTTTGCCCGGTCTCCCTACGGCCCTACAAACTGCGGAGGCCCTGTTTACACACGTCTTCAGGCAGTACCGGGTGCCTGAGGACATAGTATCTGATCGAGGTCCCCAGTTCACGTCAAGAGTCTGGAGGGCTTTCATGGAACGTCTGGGGGTCTCGGTCAGCCTTACCTTGGGTTTTCACCCCAAGAGTAACGGGCAGGTGGAGAGAGTAAACCAGGATTTGGGTAGGTTTCTGCGGTCTTATTGCCAGGACCGGCCAGGGGAGTGGGCGGCGTTCATTCCCTGGGCAGAGATGGCCCAAAACTCGTCCCCGAGGTCAGCGTCGGCGCGCTGCTGGAGCTGCGCGTCAAGGGGGGGCGGTACAGTCATGACTTCCGCCGAAGTCGGTCCCTCTCCTTGTTCGGGCGGCGTTCGGCGGTCGACGTCACCAGCCTTCTAGCCATCGCCGATCCACTTTTTATTTTTATACACAAACTACGTTGTGTTGCTCATCTCTGCTGTCCTGCGCCTGACTCTTTTGTACCAACTACACCAAGCCTTGTGACAGCATCCAAGTTGCTGCCAAGTTGCTGCCAACTCCCCTGCTCTTGTCTTCCAAAGTTTTTTTTCTCTCAATATATGTTATTTTTTCTCTCAATATATCTTCTTTTTTCTCTCAATATATCTTGTTTTTCCTTTAATATATCTTATTTTTTATCTCAATATGTCTTCTTAATTCTCTCAATGTATCTTCTTTTTTTATCTCAATATATCTTCTTTTTTTATCTCCCTCATAATCTCACTCTGTACATTTCACTTTATCTGACTCTCCATCCTCTTCATATGGATTAGCTGTATTCAGGTTCTTATCATGACAATCAGCAGAGCACAGCTGCTTTGGGACTCTATTTGGAGGAAACAGCTGACTGTGCAAGGACCTACATGCAGTACAGGGTTAGATTGAGGAAGGGAGGGAGGATGGAGAGAGAGATATTAGGAAAGATGGAGAAAGGTAGACATTTACACTGTGATAGTCTACAAACGGACAGGGCATCAGTCTACAGACCAGAAAAAGTCTACCTTCCTCATGTGTAGCAATTCTGCGGCTTGGCTGGTGGCTTATGTCCGATGGGTACTCCAATCATCCTGTGTACTGTAGTTTGTTCTATTAGGGATATGATGTGCTGGACACTAGCATACAGCACTGTACAGGTCTACAGTGTAATCACTGACAGAAGAGAAAAGAGAGCAGATCAGGGACTTCCCATTTTAATCTCATTAATACGGAATAATGGAGAGGGAGGGGAAGAGTAATGTGGAGAGGGAGGGGAAGAGAGGGAGAGAGGAAGAGAGGGATGGGGAAGAGAGGGATGGGGAAGAGAGGAAGAGAGGGATGGGGAAGAGAGGAATAGAGGGATGGGGAAGAGAGGAAGAGAGGAAGAGAGGGATGGGGAAGAGATGAGAGGAAGAGAGGGAGAGAGGAAGAGAGGGAGAGAGGGATGGGGAAGAGAGGGATGGGGAAGAGAGGGAGAGAGGGATATGGGGGAGAGAGGAAGAGAGGAAGAGAGTGATGAGAGAGGAAGAGAGCGCGACAGGGAGAGAGGGATGGGGAAGAGAGGGAGAGAAGGATGGGGAAGAGAGGGAGAGAGGGATATGGGGGAGAGAGTGAGAGAGGGATGGGGAAGAGAGGGAGAGAGGGATGGGGAAGAGAGGGAGAGAGGGATGGGGTTGTAGGGTTTTAATCAGAGTCTTTTATTAAACTACTATCTCACACACACACACAAACAAGGGTGTGCATACACAAGTGGCGGACGGTGCCGTTTAAGATGAGGGAGGATTATAATTTTTTTTCAAGAGCATTGCCTTATTTCTATTAAAGCATATTGGATGACTGGCATTCATATTCCATTCACCCAGTTCAATGTAACATTGATACATTTAGGCTACTACTGTACATGATACTCAAATTGTCCCTATACCCATCATGAGGTTGCTACAACCTAGCCAATGAATGAAAGTTTACAACGTATGTGCACACAGGTTGAGATAATTTTTTGTAGTCAAGGTGACAGACAGTGACACATTCATTACCGTCTTGCACACTCTTGCCTGCATCTAGCTGATCTAGGGTGTAATCATTAGTCCAACAGTTGCAAATGAGAGTTTCTATTGGACGAATTCAGGTGTTTATCCCCGTTTCGTTCCATTTCCTTCCGTTTAAGAAACTTTTTTCAACAGAATCGACGGAATGAATACATCTCTGATCACACACAAACAGTTCACTTTCATAGCCACATTCAAACAGCTCGTTGTATTCCTTCTCGCATCTACGCGGTCTCCTCCTCTCACCTTTCCCCTTCACTTGTGGACTTCAGTGCACATCAGCTGTCTGTGACCAGGCAAAAAAAAAAACTTTCCAAGCCAAACCTTCCTATCATGACTGCTACACACAGCCTACATCGTTGTCACCATATTAAAAAAAAAAATATATATATATATATTTCACCTTTATTTAACCAGGTAGGCTAGTTGAGAACAAGTTCTCATTTACAACTGCGACCTGGCCAAGATAAAGCACAGCAGTTCGACACATACAACAACAAAGAGTTACACATGGAATAAACAAACATACAGTCAATAATACAGTAGAAAAAANNAAAAAAAAAAAAAAAAAGAAAAAAAAAAGATATATATATATATATATACAGTGAGTGCAAATGAGGTAAGATAAGGGAGGTAGGGCAATAAATAGGCCATGGTGGCGAGGTAATTACAATATAGCAATAAACACTGGAATGGTAGATGTGCAGAAGTTGAATGTGCAAGTAGAGATACTGGGGTGCAAAGGAGCAAGATAAATAAATAAATACAGTATGGGGATGAGGTAGTAGGATGGGCTGTTTATAGATGGGCTATGTGCAGGTGCAGAGATCTGTGAGCTGCTCTGACAGCTGGTGCTTAAAGCTAGTGAGGGAAATATGAGTCTCCAGCTTCAGTGATTTTTGTAGTTCGTTCCAGTCATTGGCAGCAGAGAACTGGAAGGAAAGGCGGCCAAACGAGGAATTGGCTTTGGGGGTGACCAGTGAGATATAACTGCTGGAGCGCGTGCTACGGGTGGGTGCTGCTATGGTGAGCAGTGAGATGAGATAAGGCGGGGCTTTACCTAGCAAAGACTTGTAGATGACCTGGAGCCAGTGGGTTTGGCGACGAGTATGAAGCGAGGGCCAGCCAACGAGAGCGTACATGTTGCAGTGGTGGGTAGTATATGAGGCTTTGGTGACAAAAAGGATGGCACTGTGATAGACTGCATCCAATTTGTTGAGTAGAGTGTTGGAGGCTATTTTATAAACGACATCGCCGAAGTCGAGGATCGGTAGGATGGTCAGTTTTACGAGGGTATGAGTCAGACTTCCGGCGCCGACAGAGATGGCAGCCTCGCTTCACGCACAAGCATTTCGCTACACTCGCATTAACATCTGCTAACCATGTGTATGTGACAAATAAAATTTGATTTGATTTGATGTTTGGCAGCATGCGTGAAGGATGCTTTGTTGCGAAATAGGAATCCGATTCTAGATTTAATTTTGGATTGGAGATGCTTAATGTGAGTCTGGAAGGAGAGTTTACAGTCTAACTAGAAACCTAGGTATTTGTAGTTGTCCACATATTCTAAGTCAGAACGGCGGGCAGGTGCGGGCAGCGATCGGTTGAAGAGCATGCATTTAGTTTTACTTGCATTTAAGAGCAGTTGGAGGCCATGGAAGGAGAGTTGTATGGCATTGAAGCTCGTCTGGAGGTTAGTTAACTTCTTAGGGAGCGGTGGGGCACCACTCCCGACACTACCCAGTGAAATGCAAGGCGCCAAATAGCACCTTCAATATTTTTCCCATTACCATAAATTCATAAGCCATCACGGTTCACACATAACACATTTCACAGCGAAAACAAATCAATTACCTTTTGAAGAACTTCTGCTGAGGGCTTCCCAAGTGTCCAACGAAGACAATCCATGGTTCTTTTGTTAGAAAAAGTAATGTATTATATCCATAAATCTCCGTTTGGTTGGCGCGTTATAATGAGTTTATACAGCCTCCACTCGTCCATTGAAACGTGAAGAGAACTCGTTCAACTTATACCTATAAACTTGTCCAAGAACAATCAAACATAATTGTAAATGTATCCTTAGGAACACTTTTATGTATATTTAGTATAATATTTCAACCGGAATATAAACTGG
>QNTS01005613.1:22742-37077 GCA_003317085.1 Hucho hucho
AGTAACGGTAGAGGGGGGGTAGAGTGGTAGCTGAGTGCATGGAGAGGACAGTAACGGTAGAGGGGGGGTAGAGTGGTAACTGAGTGCATGGAGAGGACAGTAACGGTAGAGGGGGGGTAGAGTGGTAGCTGAGTGCATGGAGAGGACAGCGCCAGACATGGGTTAAAAAGGCATTACGACTCTGGGAGCTTTTCATTATTTTGTTATCTGTTGGCACAAATTAAAAACGGTCTGTCTCACTCTGTGTGTGTGTGTCTGTGTGTGTGCTTGTGTGTGTGTCTGTGTAGTGCGTGCATTTATGTATGATAACACCATCCTATTTTCTAAGACCATGAAGTAGTTCAGGGTTGCCTTTCTGCCTATTCTCCCTTTTCAGAGAAAATAAATGGTTACACTAATAACCCCTTTCCCTGTTTCGTTTTGTTTTATCCCTTTATATTGCCTCAGAGTTGGTCTTATACCTTCGCCTTTAATCATTGCTAATAAAAAATAAAATAAATCCCTGCTTTGATTTCTAATGGCTGCTAATGCTTCATGTAGCCGAGCTGGATATTACCAGACGATAATCAACTGCTGTGAACACACAGCCATTCACTGCACTACAGGGCACATAGACACACCACAGTGACATTGCTAGGGCTGGTCAATAGATCCTCACTAGCTTGATACGTTGAGTGTTCAAAACATTAGGAACACCTGCTCTTTCCATGACATAGACTGACTAGATGAATCCAGGTGGAAACTATGATCCCGTATTGATGTCACCTGTTAAATCAATTTCAATCAGTGTAGGTGAAGGGGAGGAAACAGGTTAAATAAGAATTTTTAAGCATTGAGACAATTGAGACACGGATTGTGAATGTGTGCCATTCATAGGGCAAATTGGCAAGACAAACTATTTAAGTGCCTTTGAATGGTGTATGGTAGTACAGTTGGTGCCAGGCACACTGGTTTCTGTCAAGAACTGCAGCGCTGCTGGTTTTCTCACACTCAACAGTTTCCTGTGTGTATCAAGAATGGTCCACCACCCAAAGGACATCCAGACAACTTGACAAAACTGTGGGAAGCATTGGAGTCAAAATGGGCCAGCATCCCTACAGAATACCTTGTAGAGTCCATGCCCTGACGAATTGAGGCTGTTCTTAGGGCAAAAGAGGGTGCAACACAATATTACGAAGGTGTTCTTAATGTTTGGTATATTCAGTGTAAACTATAGTAAGATCCTGGACGACAATTTTTTCACACTGTCTGTCTGTATCTCTCTGTATCTCTCTCTCTGTCTCTCTGTCTCTCTCTGTATCTCTCTCTCTCTCTGTATCTCTCTCTCTCTCTGTATCTCGCTCTCTCTCTCTCTCTCTCTCTCTGTATGTCTGTCTTGGTCTCTCTTTGATATTTTGAAAATAACTACATTAGCTTTGATTTCAGTCATCATATTAACATTCCTGAAAATAGTTTTTCCTTTCACTCTTACAGGAAAGAGTGAAACAGAAAGGGGATGAAGGAAACGGCGAGGGGGAGGAGGGAACAGAGAGTGACGGTTGAAAAGAGGGATGATCGAAGCAGAGTGGGAGGGAGAAGAGGATAGAGGATAGAGAATAGAGGATAGGGCATAGAAGGAGTAGAGGATATAGGATAGACGGAGTAGAAGATAGAGGGGGTAGAGGATAGAGGACAGAGGGAGTAGAGAATAGAGAATAGAGGGAGTAGAGGATAGATGATAGAGAATAGAGGGAGTAGAGGATAGAGGATAGAGGGAGTAGAGGATAGAGGATAGAGGGAGTAGAGGATAGAGGACAGATAATAGAGGATAGAGAATAGAGAATAGAGGATAGAGGATAGAGGATAGAGGATAGATAATAGAGGATAGAGGATAGAGGATAGATAATAGAGGATAGAGGATAGAGGATAGAGGATAGATAATAGAGGATAGAGGATAGAGGATAGAGTGATGCTGTGTTGGTTTGTAAGTTGGTTTGTGAGTTGGTTTGTGATTTGTTTTGTGAGTTGATGGCTGCTGTGTGTCTACCAGTACGGTCGTGGATTATGTCATAACAGAAGTGAACGGTACCTTGTACAGCCTAATGGCAGCCTCGTGTCGTTGGTTGGTGGCGTGCAGCCGCAGTTTATCCACACTGTTGCTGTAGTAGTCGCACGCGTTGCACTTCAGATGCACGGGGTTGCCGATGGCGATGCACTTCAACCTCCACTGGTTGGCTTTCCCTCCTTCCTTGATGTGCGCTACCAGCTGCTGTTTCTGCATGTGTTTGTCTGTCTTACAGTGCAGCTGGAAGTTGGCTTTGAGCTGGGTGTTGTAGGTGCACAGCTTGCACTGGTACACATCTCCCACAATGCCACGCCACTCGTCCTCGGGCAGGGTGCGTTCGGCGTTGACGTGGGCGCTCAGCACCTCCAGGCTGTCGGAGGTGAAGCGGCTGCAGACAGAACACTGGTAGATGCGGAGTGACGGGTCGCTAATGGGTGGGGAGAGCTCGCCACTGCCGCCGATGCCGCTTTCGCCGGAGAGGACGGACAGGTCATCAGCCATCAGCTGACCACTGGCCAGGCGCAGCTCCGCAGACAATTCATTATTCACTGGGGACAGAGAGAGAGAGAGATAGTAAGAGAGGGAGAGAGAGAGAGGGACGGTTAGAGAGAGAGAGAGAGAGAGAGAGAGAGAGAGAGAGAGAGAGAGAGAGAGAGAGAGAGAGAGAGAGAGAGAGAGAGAGAGAGAGAGAGAGAGAGAGAGAGAGAGAGAGAGAAAGAAGAAGAGAGGTGAGAGAGAGAGTGATTTGGAAGACAAGGAGAATGAGAGAGAGGGAAACAGGAAAAGAGACAGAGTGTGAATGAATTACAGACAACGTAGGTGAAAACCAGAAAGCACAAACAAGAAAGAAAGCGAGAGTCAGACAGAGACAAAGAACCAAGAGCATAAAAAAACAGACAGAGGAGGAGGAGGAGCAGGCGGGGAGGAGGAGGAGGAAGAGGTGGAGGAGGAGGAGGAGGTGGAGGTGGAGGAGGAGGAGGTGGAGGAGGGCATGAAGAAGAAGAAGAAGAAGACTAGCCATAGCATAGCACTATAGGCCTCAGTCACACCAAAGGATTTGATCAAATAAAGCCTTGCACAGACCCAGTGGCTCCATACAAAGCCTTGACTATAAAAACATCTAATAGGATTGGATCAGGATCACTTACAATCATCCCTTTCAACTTGTCAGCTTCCTCATCAGATAGTTTTAATGACTCTGGGCTAGGGCAGTGCAGGGCTAGCTGTAGAGAGCGGGTAGGAAAGCTAGCAGGCTTTCTCACACAACATGAAACGCTAATTGATACAAAAGGAGCTCTGTCTTTTATGACACTGCTCTCTCTCTCTCTCTCTCTCTCTCTCTCTCTCTGTCTCTCTCTCTGTCTCTCTGTCTCTCTCTCTGTCTCTCTCTCTCTCTCTCTCTCTCTCTCTCTCTCTCTCTCTTCTCCCCTCTCCCCCCCATAACTAAAACAGATAATTTTCCATTCATGTAATTATGTGTGTTTGATCTCCTCTCTCTCTCTCTCTCTCTCTCTCTCTCTCTCTCTCTCTCTCTCTCTCTCAATTCAATTCAAGGGGCTTTATTGGCATGGGAAACATATGTTTACATTGCCAAAGCAAGTGGAATAGATAAAAATAAAAATGAACAGTAAACATTACACTCACAAAAGTTCCAAATGAATAGAGCCATTCCTTTGAAACAAATGTCATATGGCTATGTACAGTGTTATAACGATGTGAAAATAGTTAAAGTACAAAAGGGAAAATAAATAAACGTAAATATGGGTTGTATTTACAATGGTGTTTGTTCTACTGGTTCACTGGTTGCCAGTGTAGAACAAGAGAGACTCGAAACTGAGCTCAGGTGCATCCTGTTTCCATTGATCATTCTTGAGATGTTTCTACAACTTGATTGGAGTCGACCTGTGGTAAATTCAATTAATTGGACATGATTTGGAAAGGCACACACCTGTCTATATAAGGTCCCACAGTTGACAGTGCATGTCAGAGCAAAAACCAAGACATGAGGTTGAAGGAATTGTCCGTAGAGCGCCGAGACAGGATTGTGTCGAGGGAAGTCTGGGGAAGGGTAACAAAACACTTACGCAGCATTGAAAGACACATCCTAGAGCTGGCCGCCCGGCCGAACTGAGCAATCGGGGGAGAAGGGCCTTGGTCAGCGAGGTGACCAAGAACACGATCCACTCTGAGAGAGCTCCAGAGTTCCTCTGTGGAGATGGGAGAACCTTCCAGAAGGACTGACATCTTTACAGCACTCCACCAATCAGACCTTTATGGTTGAGAGGCCAGACGGAAGCCATTCCTCAGTAAAAGCTACATGACAGCCCGCTTGGAGTTTGCCAAAAGACAACTAAAGGACTCTCAGAAAATGAGAAACAAGATTCTCTGGTCTGATAAAACCAAGATTTAACTCTTTGGCCTGAATGCCAAGCATCACATATGGCGGAAACCTGGCACCATCCCTACGGAGAAGCATGGTGGTGGCAGCATCATGTTGTGGGGATGTTTTTCAGTGGCAGGGACTGGGAGATTAGTCAGGATCCAGGGAATGATGAATGGAGAAAAGTACAGAGAGATCCTTGATGAAAACCTGCTCCAGAGTGTTCAGGACCTCAGACTGGGGCAAAGGTTCACCTTCCAACAGGACAACGACACTAAGCACACAGCCAAGACAACGCAGGAGTGGCTTCGGGACATGTCATTGAGTGGCCCAGCCAGAACCCAGACTTGAACCCAATTGAACATCTCTGGAGAGAGCTGAAAATAGCTGTGCAGTGACGCTGCCCATCCAACCTGACAGAGCTTGAGAGGATCTGCAGAGAAGAATGGGAGAAACTCCCCAAATACAGGTGTGCCAATCTTGTAGCGTCATACCCAAGAAGACTTGTGTCTGTAATCGTTGCCAAAGGTGCTTTAACAAAGTACTGAGTAATGGGTCTGAATACTTATGTAAATGTGATATTTCATGTTTTTATTGGTAATAAATTTGCTACAATGTCTTAAAGCCTGTTTTTGCTTTGTCATTATGGGGTATTGTGTGTAGATTGATGAGTGGGGAAAAAACTATTTAATCAAATTTAGAATAATGCTGTAAAGTAACAAAATGTGAAAAAATTCAAGGGGTCTGAATAGTTTCTGAATGTACTGTATATGTACATAAATATCCCTCGTACGCCCGCACATAGACTCCGTAATCGTACCATGTACGTAGCCAGGCTCAAGATCATTGCTCACTGTGTATTTTTAGTTTCATTCCTAAAAAAAATAATTCTAAGAACATTTCTATCTTAGAGTGTTCTGCATTGTTGGGTAGAAGTAAGTAAGCATTTCACTGTTAGTCTACACCTGCTGTTAACGAACCAGCTGACAATTAACACTTGATTAGATTTGATTGGTGTGTGCATGCGTGCGTGTAGACATGAGAAGCAGTGAGGCTACAGCTGTGACCGCCAGGTTGCCATGAGGAATGGGTGGCTAACAGTATGGGCTCTTTGTTGAACCCCTCCACCTCCTAGGAGAGGAAGCAATGACAGAGGGATGAAAGACAATAAGAGCGACAGGGGAAAGAGAAAGAAAAGGGAGGACAGGGGGAAAAAGAGAAAGAAGGCCAAGGAGACAGAGCAAAACAAAGAGAGACATCGGTTCTAGAGGAGGTATGGGCCAGATAGAGACAGAGCAAAACAAAGAGAGACATCGGTTCTAGAGGAGGTATGGGCCAGATAGAGACAGAGCAAAACAAAGAGAGACATCGGTTCTAGAGGAGGTATGGGCCAGATAGAGACAGAGCAAAACAAAGAGAGACACAGGTTCTAGAGGAGGTATGGGCCAGATAGAGACAGAGCAAAAGTAGAGAGAGAAAGACAGAGAAGGAGAGAGTGACAGAAAAGTAAATAGGAAATAGTCACCGTGATTCTCACCTAGCCCAGAGCTGAGTGCAGTAGCCGTATTGGGGTCCAGCTGGAAAGGGTTAATAATCATCTGGGTGTCTGGGCCGGGGCTCTCCAGCTTGACCCCGGTCAGGCCGATGTTCTGAGCCAGGTAGTACTGGTAGAGCTCAGCCTCGGCCGGGGCCAGACCCAGGTGCAGACCGTGTTGAATCTGTTTCATGTTCTGCTGCAGCAGCATCATGTTGTGCATGTGTTTCTCGCTGGTCATGTGGATGCGCAGGTTCCTCGCCACGTTGGTCTCGTAGTCACACACCTGGAGGAGGAGGGGAGCAGAGGTGAATATATACATAAGTGAAGTCGGAAGTTTACGTACACCTTAGCCAAATACATTTAAACTCAGTTTTTCACAATTCCTGACATTTAATCCTAGTAAAAATTCCCTTTCTTAGGTCACTTAGGATCACCACTTTATTTTAAGAATGTGAAATGTCAGAATAATAGTAGAGATAATGATGTATTTAAGCTTTTATTTCTTTCATCACATTCCCTATGGGTCAGAAGTTTACATACACTCAATTAGTATTTGGTAGCATTGCATTTAAATTGTTTAACTTGGGTCAAATGTTTCGGGTAGCCTTCCACAAGCTTCCCACAATAAGTTGGGTGAATTTTGGCCCTTTCCCTCCTGACAGAGATGGTGTAACTGAGTCAGATTTGTAGGCCTCCTTGCTCGCACAAGCTTTTTCAGTTCTACCCACAAATGTTCTATAGGATTGAGGTCAGGGCTTTGTGATGGCCACTCCAATACCTTGACTTTATTGTCCTTAAGCCATTTTGCCACAACTTTGGAAATATGCTTGGGGTCATTGTCCATTTGGAAGACCCATTTGCGACCAAGCTTTAACTTCTTATGGAGCGGCTGCATAGGTGACGGTTTTGTAGAGTCTGGCGTGCCCAAAGTAAAATGCATGCCCCTCAGGCCCAGAAAATATGAAATGCACATAATTAGTACTATTGGGTAGGAAACACTCTGAAGTTTCTAAGAGTGTTAAAATATTGTATGTGAGTATAACAGAACTGATATAGCAGGTGAAAACCAGAGGAAAATCCATCCGGATATGCAGTTTTTTTTGTAAATGAGCATCTTCTCCATTGTGCCTATTGCATACAACTTTATGAAGGACTGAGACTGCAGTACCTATGGCTTCCACTAGATGTCAACAGTTTATATACAAAGTCTGGGAAATCTAGGAGTGACCAGAACAGATAAGAACAGGAAATTGTCAGGAGACCACTTTTGTAAACAAGGTTTGACGAGCGCGAGATTGTGAACACGCACCACTTTATTTTTCTTTCCTATCGTTCACGTTATCGTCCGGTTGAAATATTACAGCAAATATACCAAAAAGGATACCTAAGGATACATAAAAAATGATGTTTGATTTGTTTGTAGAAAGTGTATAGGTATAATTTGAACGTGTTCTTTTCACGGTTCAATGGGCGACTCAACGGTGGATTTTATGATCATAACGCGCCAACCAAACAGAGATTTATAGATATAATAAATGACTTTTTCTAACCAAAGAAGCATGGATTGTCTTCGTTGGACACTTGGGAAGCCCTCAGCAGAAGTTTATCAAAGGTAAGGGATTTTATATGAGCGATTTTATGCGTTTTGTGAGACCCGTGTTGGGTTATGGATTTATGCTAATGCATAAATATTTGAGGTGCTACCCTCAAACAATCAAATGTTGCGCTTTCGCCGTAAAGCCTTTTTGAAATCTGACAACGCTGTGATATTGCCAAGAATCAGAGCTTATGATGACTATGCAACACTTGTATATTGATGAATGTTTAATAATTCAACTTTTGGATTTTGAATTTGGCGCCTCACATTTCACCGGGTAGTGTCGGGAGTGGCGCCCCACCACTCCGTAAGTAGTTAACTTCCTGACTGATGTCTTAAGATGTTGTTTCAATATATCCACAGAATTTTCCTTCATGAGGCCATCTATTTTGTGAAGTGCAGCAGTCCCTCCTGCAGCAAAGAAGCCCAACAACATGATGCTGCCACCCCGGTGCTTCACGGTTGGGATGGTGTTCTTCGGCTTGCAAGCCTCCCCCTTTCTCCTCCAAACATAACTATGGTCATTAATTTTTGTTTTTTGTTTCATCAGACCAGAGGACATTTCTCCGAAAAGTACGATGCGCAGTTGCAAACCGTAGTCTGGCTTTTTTTATGGCGGTTTTGGAGCAGTGGCTTCTTCCTTGCTGGGCAATATAGGACTTGTTTTACAGTGGATATAGATACTTTTCTACCTGTTTACTCCAGCATGTTTACAAGGTCCTTTGCTGTTGTCCTGGGATTGATTTGCACTTTTCGCACCAAAGTACGTTCTTCTCTAGGAGACAGAACGAGTCTCCTTCCTGAGCGGTATGACGGCTGCGTAGTTCCATAGTGTTTATACTTGCGTACTATTGTTTGTACAGATGAACGTGGTACCTTCAGGCATTTGCAAATTGCTCCTAAGGATGAACCAGACTTGTGGAGGTCTACAATATTTTTTCTGTGGTCTTGGCTGATTTCTTTTGATTTTCCCATGATGTCAAGCAAAGATGCACTGAGTTTGAAGGTAGGCCTTGAAATACGTCCACAGGTACACCTCCAATTGACTCAAATGATGTCAATTAGCCTATCAGAAGCTTCTAAAGCCATGACATCATTTTCTTGAATTTTCCAAGCTGAAATTGAGTGGTTGAAAACAAGTTTTAATGACTCCAACCTAAGTGTATGTTAACTTTCGACTTCAACTGTGTATGAGGACAATTAGTTGAAAGGGTTCTCAAAGGATGTGTGGTAACAAAGTACTCATATACAGGTGTAAAAGTTTGCAAAGTCGAAAAGTGTCAGTCAAACATAGTAAGAAGAAGCTGCGCCAAGACACTGATCTACTGGCAGAGTTTTCCTCTAATGGATCAGGGGAAGATAAGCTGATCCTAGATATAGGTCTAAAACAATGATCAGCACTAGAACGGCCCTAGTCCAACGTGTACTTTCACCCACCTCACAACGCCACGTGGGCTTCTGTTTGGGCTTGGAGGGTGAGGGCGTACCACAGCCCCCCACCAGGCTGCCGCTGGGCACGGGCTTGGCATGGCTATGGCAGGGGGAATGAGTGTGGCTGTGGCTGTGGCTGTGGGTGTACTGTGGTTCAGTGCCCCCGTTCTGCAGTGTCTGAACGTTGTTCAGGTGCTTGTCCGACTGCATGTGGATGCTCAGGTTGCCCTTGGTCGTGGTGGAATAGTTACACACCTAGAGAGAAATCAGAGATAGAGAGGGTGTAATTCATAGAGATATACTGTAGAGAAAGGAACAGAGAGAACATTTTGACAGATGAGGGAGAGAGAAACAGCGAGAGAAGGAGAGCGAGAGAGAGGGGGGGGGGAGAGAGAGAGAGAGAGAGAGACTAACCTCGCAGCGGAAGGGCTTGTATCCACATGTATAACTCTCTCCCCGGGCCAAGCGTGGGTGAGCTTGCCCAGTACGACAGTACACACAGGACCCTCCAGACTCTGGGTGCTTCTCCTTCATGTGGGCGTCCAGTGTCTGCTGGTACTTGTAGTGCCAGTTACACTTGGGACACTTCAATGTCTTGCAGGAGTTACGAGAGTGCATCATGGTCATGTGCCCTCCTAAGGATCGGGAGGACCCTAGGACCGTGTCACATTTAGGGCACTCAATGCAACTGCCTGGGGACCCCTCGCACAGTCCGGGGGTACCCGGTGTGCCAGGAGTGCCAGGGTTTCCCCCGTGCTGGTGCAGGGGTCCCGGACTCTCTTCGTCTCGTGGCATCATCAGGTGAGAGGAGGGGGAAGAGCCATCTGGACCAGCCAGGACTTCACTGGTTGAGTCGTTACTGCTATCTCTATCTCTGGCTGGGGCTGAGTTCAACTGATTCTTCTCCATCTCCTCACGGGAGGAGGAAGAGAAGGACAAGGGGCCTTTGTTGTCGCTGTACTTCAGCACGCTGTTAGACAGGTGGGAAATGCTTTGGTTTAAAATAGGGAAATCTTTGCTACTGGTGCTGTCGCCCACCGGTTCGTCATCCTCTGTCTCCATCTCTACCCCTCCGTTGGAGTAAATGTCCTCCATGTCTTCTTCTGGACTCTGTCCTCCTTCTGCAGCTGGCACACGTTTGATCAGCGGGTATGAGTTCAGGTCCGACCCAGGTCCGTTGGGATGCAAAGTGCATGGAGGACGGCCCTCGCAGTCGCTCTCGGAAGAATCCCGCTCCAAGAGAGTCGCCGTGGGAGATGAGCGAATCAGGGAAGCAGAACTGGCGGGGGTTCTGAGGGAGGTGCCGGTCACACCCCCGAGATTTGGATTGGTCTCGGCCTTTGGCATTGGTGGGGTTCTGGGGGTTTGGTTGGCGGGGTTAGAGCTTGCGCTCCCTTTCAGGAAAGCAAACCCGGCCTGGAGGGAATCAGCGTTCTCAGCATGGAACACGTTCCACAGGCCGCGGAACCCTGAATCGGGACCCAGGAAGTTAGCGGCGGTAGAAAAGTAGGGTAGCACAGAGTTGGTGGATTTTTTTGGTTCCAAAAAGCTTATAAGAGGTTCTTTGTCCTTGCCGATCCCCTGGATGATGGCAGAGACGTGCTTGTTGCTCAGGAGCTTTTGCTCCTGCTCGTTGAGCGTCATCCGGTGGTCATGGATGGCGTGCGTCACAAACGACCGGCTATAGCCAAACGACAGCTTGCAGAGGAAACACATCAGCACTGGCTTCCTCTGTCCATCACTCACGCAGCCCTCGAACTTGGACAAGTCCACATTGTTGGGGACATCTTTGGACACACAGGAATTTTTGGCTGCGCCGTCGACCGTCAAATAGTCTTTGTCGTTCTTGTGCCGAAGGTCGTAGACGCGGAAACTGTGCAACACAGGGCCGCTGGCGCCTGCGAACGCTGAGGTATTTGGGAACGACGATGTTGCCGCTGGATCACCCGGGAATGCTTTCCCGAGGGATGACGCAATGTGGAAAGTGTTGATGACCTGTGGGCAGAAGGACATGGGTGCAGTTGCAGGTAGTTCCGCCCGGTCCCGATCCCCCCCATGGGTCGTCAAACCGCTATGTGCATTATTGGTGGCAGCGGTGGGATTGTGGGGGCTGGGGGGGAAGGTTCTGAGGGACAGAAGGCCCTTGGAGACGCCACCGCGATGCTCTTTGGAGTCCTCCAGGATGAAAGCAGATCCGTCGGGCTGGTAGACGATCTCGCCGCACAGGTTCTCCACGTCACTATCTTCTAACTCATCCTCCATCTCGCAGTCTCTTTCACACACCTCCGCCACTCCATCAGGCTTCCCCTCTCCCTCACTCTCGCCCTCCTCCTCCTCCTCTTCCTGCCCTGCTGCGTTAGGCAGGCGAGTGTTGGGGCAGTGGTGCTCCATGTACTGCTGTAAACTGGAGAAGGAGGTGGAACATTCATTACAGGGGATCTCCTTCACTGGGGCCACCAGCGAAGCAGCAGTGTGGGCATGGTCCGAACCCAATACAACAGTCCCGGTTCCGGGAACAGTCCCGTTTCCGGTAAAGCTTTCTATCCGGCTGTACTGCTCGGTCTTCAGCGGGCTGCCGGTGTCAGTGGTATTATTGGGGGTAGCCGGGCTGTGCTCCGGTGCAGCGGCGGTGTGATTGGTGTCAGAGTTGGGATCCATCCCAGCGGCAACAGCAGTTCGATCTCTCTCGGTCTTCTCTGCGTCATACGGCCCTGTTGGCAGCAACAACAGCTTCTGACCATTTTCCTGCCGCAAGACCATAGAAGGGGAGTCACAGGTTGCCATGGCGACCTCTACATGGGGCTCTCATCTCATCCAGCCGGACAGGGACCTAAAGAGAAAAAGAGAATGTCATTACAAAAGTATTACAACAATAGCAATCACACTGTTTATCATTAACGGTCAATATTAGAAACAGAATGTTAAGATCCTGCACCCATAATTCCATAATTGATGTGACAATTGAATGCTGACTGCCAGGGAATGCCTATCACAGAGGCATTAGTTAAAGGAGCCGCCTGACAACCTGTGAAAAGAGAAAATCCAATATAAACTATAGATCTGAGTGGCTTTGTCTTAGACCTGACAGCCAGAGCCCATCGCCTGACCCTGAAAACAAGTGAACACCTCCACACAAAAGTTTCAGTGCTTTCCTCTCTCTCTGACCACTAACTGATTAATGCCCGGGAAACAGAGGGAGGAGTGAACAAATGTGACTGATCCCTCGCACTGTCCGTGAGAGAAGGAGAAGAGTAAAGGAGCGAAGGAGAGAAAAGTCTCTCTGGCTCCTGTGTCGGTAAGAAAATCAGCTTAGCCTAAATCTGGGCCTGGTAAAGATCCCTTAGCAGGTAGATAACACTTCGCAATTATCACACCATCGTCATTCATTAAACCTCATCCCCAACTCCGCCCCAAGCCCTGTCCACACTGGCCAGCCACCAACAGTACACTAAACAGATCCCTGGTGCTATAAGAAGCATTTATAATGGAGACCTGTCCCTATAAACCATTGCTTTTGTAAGACAAGCTGTGAATGAACCAACATTAGAATGAGGCTTTAAAATGCAACTGCAACCTTCAAATCCACCCACCTGCTACTGCCTGTCTATCTCTCCATGCCCAACTATCTCTCTCTTTCTGTGACACAGAACAAAGTAATTAGTGGATTAAAGTGAAACAATCCCCAGCCGGTGGGAGGGAACTATATGGATAGTAGAGCGTGAGGATTGAAATCAAGTGTGTGTGTGTGTGTGTGTGTTCTGTACTGTAATCAAGTCTAATCTGAGATGGCAGAGAGATGATTCCATGAAGAACAGTACAGATTTAAAATATATATGTGTTCTCCCAATGTGACGGGCTAAATCATGAGATTAGGCCAAATAGAAAATAAATGAATAAATAGATGACAAATGTGAGAAAATGTAATGCTGAGAATCAGATGTTGCCTACAGTGTTAAACATGTGTCTCAGTCTTACACACAGACAGGCAGGCTACACAACAATAAACAATGTTCTTTCCCTCTAGTCTAGAAGCACTAAGAGTATCTATGTCATTTTCACTAAGACACCACTTACCCATTACATTCTCCAAACATAAAATCACAAATCTGACCAGTTGGTCAAGTCAGGTCAACTTAATTCCGGCTTCTGTACCATCCTGTTTTAATTAAGAAGCTTACAGGGAAAATATGATTGAGTCTGAAGCTGTTTAGAAGCAACAGGCTTTGAGTGCTTATATGAGAGACTAGAGGATGTATTCCTTGTCCTTTTGCTTCTTACATCCTCAGTAAGAGCCTATGATGTGTGTGTGTTGGACATAAAAAAGTTGGTTTAACAGGAATTATGTATATTCTCTGAAGACTTAGTGTTGAGACATGTCTTGGAGATGTACCTCTACACTGCATAAGACTCACCACACATGCACAGACTGTGGTACACAGAGCTTTACTGCAGACAATGAAATAGTTGTCCATCGGCAACGATCTAAGGTAAATTTTGTGTTTTTCCGACTATTGTTAAGGTTAGAATTTGGGGAGGGTAAATTGATCCGAGATTTGTGCTCACAGGCAATTCCTACACATAGCGCGCTAACAACTAGTTAATGCTATCTCTAGTAAACCTACTGCCAGTGCACTTTTGCAAGCAGGTAAAGTGTGTTAATCCATCTAACCCAGGTGTTACGCTAAAGTAGCATTGAGGCTAACGCAGGTAATCAGTGTTATATCTCTAGATTAGATGTCTGGCTTCTGTCACAACAACAATCACTGTTTCACAGGACAAGAACTAGTAAAGTAGGATTACATTGAAAACTTCAGTTAGCTCACAGCACACAATATACAAATAAGGTTGTTGAAGTTGTTCCCAGGATTGGCCCCTTATGAATATCAATCTACCAAGGTTTTATTTTTGCTTGATAAAATCAGAACACCTCTTTTTTATTTATTTTACCTGACAACTTTCTGACCAGCAGCTTTTAAAACCCAGATCAAGTTACTGCAGTGTTTAGTAACCTCATTGTTCTAATCTCCTCATGTTACTACTCTCCTACACAGCAACAGGAGAGAGAGAGAGAGAGAGAGAGAGAGAGAGAGAGAGAGAGAGAGAGAGAGAGAGAGAGAGAGAGAGAGCAACAACGAGGCCAACTTTCCCCTGGTTTGAAACAGTTCCTTTTTCCTACTAGAACAAAAGCGATGGCTGGGACCAGTACTAGCTCTAGTTTTTGTAATTAAGCCTGCCTGTCCCTGGCCTCCGGTGAACACACACACACACACACACACACACACACACACACACACACACACACACACACACACACACACACACACACACACACACACACACACACAG
>QNTS01005613.1:54894-68388 GCA_003317085.1 Hucho hucho
ATACAACATCTAATACTTTATACCTGTACCATAACATACAACATCTAATGCTTTATACCTGTACCACCATAAAATACAACATCTAATGCTTTATATCTGTACCACAATAATATACAACATCTAATGCTTTATACCTGTACCACAATAATATACAACATCTAATGCTTTATACCTGTACCACAATAATATACAACATCTAATGCTTTATACCGGTGCCATAATTTACAACATCTATTGTTTTATATCTGTATCATAATATACAACATCTAATACTTTATACCTGTACCATAACATACAACATCTAATACTTTATACCTGTACCATAACATACAACATCTAATACTTTATACCTGTACCATAATAAACAACATCTAATACTTTATACCTGTACCATAACATACAATATCTAATACGTTATACCTGTACCATAATATACAACATCTAATACTTTATAGCTGTACCACCATAATAAACAACATCTAATACTTTATACCTGTACCACAACATACAATATCTAATACTTTATACCTGTACCATAACATACAATATCTAATACGTTATACCTGTACCACCATAATATACAATATCTAATACTTTATACCTGTACCATAACATACAACATCTAATACTTTATACCTGTACCACAACATACAATATCTAATACGTTATACCTGTACCACCATAATATACAACATCTAATACTTTATACCTGTACCACAACATACAATATCTAATACGTTATACCTGTACCACCATAATATAAAACGTCTAATACTTTATACCTGTACCATAACATACATCATCTAATACTTTATACCTGTACCATAACGTACAACATCGAATACTTTATACCTGTACCATAACATACAACATCTAATGCTTTATACCTGTATCATAATATACAACATCTAATACTTTATTCCTGTACCATAACATACAACATCGAATACTTTATACCTGTACCATAACATACAACATCTAATACTTTATACCTGTACCATAATATACTACATATAATACTTTACACCTGTACCACCACAATATACAACAGAAACTAATTCATACCTGTTCCAAAATATACAACATATAATACTTAAAACCTGTACCACCATAATACACAACATCTAATTCTTTATACCTGTATCATAACATGCAACATCGAATGCTTTATACCTGTACCATAATATACAACATCTAATACTTTATACCTGTACCATAATATACAACATGTAATACTTTATACCTGTACCATAATTTACAACACCTAATGCTTTATATTTGTATTATGATATAAAACATCTAATTCTTTATACCTGTACCATAATATACTACATATAATACTTTACACCTGTACCACCACAATATACAACAGAAACGAATTCATAGCTGTTCCAAAATATACAACATATAATACTTAAAACCTGTACCACCATAATACACAACATCTAATAGTTTATACCTGTATCATAACATGCAACATCGAATGCTTTTTACCTGCATCATAATATATAACATCTAATGCTTTATACCGGTATCATGATTTACAACATATAATGCTTTATACCTGAACCACAATAATATACAACATCTAATGCTTTATACCTGTACCACAATAATATACAACATCTAATGCTTTATACCTGTGCCATAATTTACAACATCTATTGATTTATATCTGTATCATGATATAAAAAATCTAATGCTTTATACCTGTACCACCGTAATAAACAACATCTAATATTTTACACCTGTAACATAATTTACAACGTCTATTGATTTATATCTGTATCGTGATATAAAACATCTAAAACTTTATACCTGTACCATAAAATACAACATCTATTGATTTATATCTGTATCATGATATAAAACATTGAATACTTTATACCTGTACCATAACATACAACATCTAATACTTTACACCTGTACACCCATAATATACAACATAAACTACTTTATACCTGTGCCATAACATACAAGATGTAATACGTTATACCTGTACCACCGTAATATACAACATCTAATGCTTCATACCTGTACCATAATTTACAACATCTATCACTTGATACCTGTACCACCATAATACAAAACATCTAATACTTTACACCTGTACCATAATTTACAACACCTAATGCTTTATATTTGTATCATGATATAAAACATCTAATACTTTATACCTGTACCATAACATACAACATGTAATACATTACACCTGTACCACCACAATATACAACAGAAACTACTTCATACCTGTACCAAAATATACAATATATAATACTTAATACCTGTACCACCGAAATACACAACATCTAATAGTTTATACCTGTACCATAATATACAAAACCTAAAACTTTATACCTGTACCACCATAATATACAACATCTAATACTTTATACCTGTATCTTAAAGCCTAAAAGAAAAGACGAGAGAAAATTACAAAGGAGGGAGGGAGGGAGGGAGGGAGGAGATCTCTTCGTTTTGACTCCCGCTAAGGTTTTCATGCCACCTCTGTTTGCTGCCTGAAGGTGTAATGTTAGAGATACATACACACCTCAACAAAACGTGTTCTGACTTACACAGGAGTCTAACAAATTACCTTCTCCGCAAAATGCCTTTTAGCGAATCAAATCAGACGACACCAACATAAGAACTGCATGTAATCAAGGAGACATTAAAGAGAGCAGAGAAGGGAAATGGAGTTTGTATGTGTGCCAGGTGTGTGTGTCAGTGTGTGTGTGCCAGGTTCTCCTCAGCTGCATGATGAAATGTAAATTGGCCTCTATAGTTCCAGGTGTAACAGTATACCTGACTACCTGCAGGGACCGGCATGGCCTTTCATTGTTGGAGAAAATACCTGAATACCAGGTTAGGAATAGAGACACACAACTCTAATACTCTAGGTAGAATACACTTCTTAACCAAAGATCTAGGATCAGATAAAATCCACAATCAATCCTAACCTTCACCATTAGGTGGATGAAAATATATCTGACCTCGTACAGGGAGAGCGGTAGGTAGCCTAGCAGCAGGTAGCCTAGCAGCAGGTAGCCTAGCGGCAGGTAGCCTAGCGGCAGGTAGAAGCAGGTAGTCTAGAAGCAGGTAGCCTAGCGGCAGGTAGCCTAGCAGCAGGTAGCAGCAGGTAGCCTAGCAGCAGGTAACCTACCAACAGGTAGCCTAGCAGCAGGTAGAAGCAGGTAGCCTAGCAGCAGGAAGCCTAGCAGCAGGGGAGCTGGAAAGGTGGAATAATCTGCAGTTCTGTTCTTGAGCAAGGCAGTTAACACCCGCAGCCCCCCGCAACTATCTGATTCAGAGGGGGGATAAATGCGGATGACACATTTCAGTTGAATGCACTAAGTTGTACAACTGTGCTTAGGGGCAACTTATTAATTCTCAGAATCAAACATTACAGTATAAAGTTACCTCCAGACACAGAACTAAGGTCTGTTTTGCTTTTCCCTGTCCGACATTTTGGAGGGTAAGCTGATCCTAGATCTGTACCTAGGGGCAACTTCCACAGCTAGCAGCACTAGAAAGGAAAGAGGTTGAAAAGACATCGCTTAAACTCATATGTAAGCAGAGTAAACAAACTGTAGGGCTTCAGCCACCTCACCACACTGCCTCTCCGGCTAAAGAGTTTACTACATCAAAGCAAAACACAATCTACATAGCTAATGTCTTTAGAGAGAGAGAAAAGGGGGCGAGAGACAGAGAGAGAGAGAGAGAGAGAGAGAGAGAGAGAGCAAGAGAGAGAGAGAATCTGAAGTCAAATGTCTACTGTTTGCTGATGATCTGGTGCTTCTGTCACCAGCCAAGGAGGGCTTACAGCAGCACCTAGATCTTCTGAACAGATTCTGCCAGACCTGGGCCCTGACAGTAAATCTCAGTAGGACTAAAATAATGGTGTTCCAAAAAAAGTCCAGTCGCCAGGACCACATATACAAATTCTATCTAGACACCATTGCCCTAGAACACACAAAAAACTATACATACCTTGGCCTAAACATCAGCGCCACAGATAACTTCCATAAAGCTGTGAATGATCTGAGAGACAAGGCAAGAAGGGCAAGACATACCAATTAGGATCTGGCTAAAAATACTTGAATCAGTTATCGAACCCATTGCCCTTTATGGTTGTGTGGTCTGGGGTCCGCTCACTAACCAAGAATTCACAAAATGGGACAAACACCAAATTGAGACTCTGCAAAATATCCTCTGTGTACAACGTAAAACACCAAATAATGCATGCAGAGCAGAATTAGGCCGACAGCCGCTAATTATCAAAATCCAGAAAAGAGCCGTTAAATTCTACAACCACCTAAAAGGAAGGGATTCCCTAACCTTCCATATCAAAGCCATCACCTACAGAGAGATGAACCTGGAGAAGAGTGCCCTAAGCAAGCTGGTCCTGGGGCTCTGTTCACAAACACAAACAGACCCCACAGACCACCAGGACAGCAACACAATTAAACCCAACCAAATCATGAGAAAACATAATGATAATTACTTGACACATTGGAAAGAATTAACAAAAAAACAGAGCAATCTAGAATGCTATTTGGCCCTAAACAGAGAGTACACAGTGGCAGAATGACTGACCATTGTGACTGACCCAAACTTAAGGAAAGCTTTGACTATGTCCACACTCAGTGAGCATAGCCTTGCTATTGATAAAGGTCGCCGTAGGCAGACCTGGCTCTCAAGAGAAGACAGACTATGTGCAAACTGCCCACAAAATGAGGTGGAAACTGAGCTGCACTTCCTAACGTCCTGCCAAATGTATGACCATATTAGAGACACATATTTCCTTCAGATTATACAGATCCACAAAGAATTTGAAAACAAACGATTTTGATAAACTCCCATATCTACTGGGTGAAATACCACAGTGTGCCATCACAGCAGCAAGATTTGTGACCTGTTGCGACAAGAAAAGGGCAACCAGTGAAGAACAAACACCATTGTAAATACAACTCATATTTATGTTTATTTATGTTCCCTTTTGTACTTTAACCATTTGCACATCGTTACAACACTGTATATATACATAATATGACATTTGTAATGTCTTTATTCTTCTGGAACTTCTATGAGTGTAATGTTTACTGATTATTTGTATTGTTTATTTCACCTTTGTATATTATCTACGTCACTTTCTTTAGCAATGTTAACATATGTTTCCCATGCCAATAAAGCACCTTGAATTCAATTGAGAGACAGAGAGAGAGAGAGAGAGAGAGAGAGAGAAAATCAGGAATTTTCTTTAGCAGGGAATCTGTTAAATTAGGTTTGAATGGAAATGAACCACACAAACAAAGGGCACCCGATGTCCTGACAATTATACCACACACTCACACTTTTCCTGACACAATTATACTATACATTAACCAGCTTAGAGGCTCTTGCTGGTCTCTCTCTCTCTCTCTCGCAAAAATGTGTGAGGACCTTCGCTGCCACAGAGCCAACCCCCCCCCCACACACACACACACACACACACACACACACACACACACACACACACACACACACACACACACACACACACACACAAACAGAGCAACTTCAGCCCTCCATGTTAGTGTGTGTGTGTGCAACTTCAGGCCTCAGCGCCACAGAAGGGGAGAAGGCAATTAAGTTTGAAAGAAAAGAGCCCCGCAACAAACAATGCTGCACTGTCCAAGGGGAGGGGGAGGAGAGGGAGGACGAGAGAGGGGGAGCACGAGGAAAACCATTAGTATTCACTGGCCGGGTGAACAAGAAAAGAAGAGAGGGAAGAGGGCAAAGGGGAAATCTGTCTGGCTCTCTGTTTTTCTCTTTCAAAGCAGGAGAACTATCCTACCGTTTTATCGGTTTCCTCCACCTACTCACATCTGGTTTCATATCTTTCCTTCTTCTCCTCTCTTCTGCTACTTCTGTGGATTTGGGTTCCCATGTGATTTGGTCTGTCCCATTACTCAATCTCTCTCTCTCTCTCTCTCTCTCTCTCTCTCTCTCTCTCTCTCCCTCTCCAATGTTCAATTTAAGGGGATTTATTGGCATTGGAAACATATGTTTACATTGCCAAAGCAAATGAAATAGATAATAAACAAATGTGAAATAAACACTGACAAAAGTTGCAAAAGAATAAAGACATTTCAAATGTCATGTTATGTCTATATATAGTGTTTAATGACGTGCAACTAGTTCAAGTACAAAAGAGAAAATTAATAAACATAAATATGAGTTGTATTTACACTGGTGTTTGTTCTTCACTGGTTGCCCTTTTCTTGTGGCAACAGGTCACAAATCTTGCTGCTGTGTTGGCACACTGTGGTATTTCACCCAATAGATATGGGAGTTCATCAAAATTGGATTTGTTTTCAAATTCGTTGTGGGTCTGTGTAATCTGAGGGAAATATGTGTCTGTAATATGGTCATACATTTGGCAGGAGGTCAGCTCAGTTTCCACCTAATTTTGTGGGCAGTGTGCACATAGAATGTCTTCTCTTGAGAGCCAGGTCTGCCTTCGGAATTCTGCATGCAGATTCTCAATTTGGTGTTTGTCCCATTTTGTGAATTCTTGGTTGGTGAGTGGACCCCAGACCTCACAACCATAAAGGGCAATGGGTTCTAAAACTGATTCAAGTATTTTTAGCCAGATCCTAATTGGTATGTAGAATTTGATGTTCCTTTTGATGTCATAGAAGCCCCTTCTTGCCTTGTCTCTCAGATCGTTCACAGATTTGTGGAAGTTACCTGTGGTGGTGATGTTTAGACTGAGGTATGTCAAGTTTTTTGTGTACTCTAGGGAAACGGTGTCTAGATGGAATTTGTATTCGTGGTCCTGGCAAGTGGGCATTTTTTAGAACACCATTATTTTTGTCTTACTGAGATTTACTGTCAGGGCCCATGTCTGACAGAATCTGTGCAGAATATCTAGGTGCTGCTGTAGGCCCTCCTTGGTTGGGGTCATATGCACCAGATCATCAGAAAACAGTAGACATTTGATTTCAGATTCCAGTAGGGTGAGGCCGGGTGCTGTAGACTGTTCTAGTGCCCACGACAGTTTGTTGATATATACAGTCGTGGCCAAAAGTTGAGAATGACACAAATATTAATTTTCACAAAGTCTGCTGCCTCAGTTTGTATGATGGCAATTTGAATATACTCCAGAATGTCATGAAGAGTGATCAGATGAATCGCAATTAATTGCAAAGTCCCTCTTTGCCATGCAAATGAAGTGAATCCCCAAAAAACATTTCCACTGCATTTCAGCCCCGCCACAAAAGGACCAGCTGACATCATGTCAGTGATTCTCTTGTTAACACAGGTGTGAGTGTTGACGAGGACAAGCCTGGAGATCACTCTGTCATGCTGATTGAGTTAGAATAACAGACTGGAAGCTGCTTCAAAAGGAGGGTGGTGCTTGGAATCATTGTTCTTCCTCAAACGTGGTTACCTGCAAGGAAACACGTGCCGTCATCATTGCTTTGCACAAAAAGGGCTTCACAGGCAAGGATATTGCTGCCAGTAAGATTGCACCTAAATCAACCATTTATCGGAATATCAAGAACTTCAAGGAGAGCGGTTCAATTGTTGTGAAGGCTTCAGGGCGCCCAAGAAAGTCCAGCAAGCGCCAGGACCATCTCCTGAAGTTTATTCAGCTGCGGGATCGGGGTACCACCAGTACAGAGATTGTTCAGGAATGGCAGCAGACAGGTGTGAGTGCATCTGCACGCACAGTGAGGCGAAGACTTTTGGAGGATGGCCTGGTGTCAAGAAGGGCAGCAAAGAAGCCACTTCTCTCTAGGAAAAACATCAGGGACAGACTGATATTCTGCAAAAGGTACAGGGATTGGACTGCTGAGGACTGGGGTAAAGTCATTTTCTCTGATGAATCCTCTTTCCGATTGATTGGGGCATAGGGAAAAAAGCTTGTCCGGAGAAGACAAGGTGTGTGCTACCATCAGTCCTGTGTCATGCCAACAGTAAAGCATCCTGAGACCATTCATCTGTGTGGTTGCTTCTCAGCCAAGGGAGTGGGCTCACTCACAATTTTGCCTAAGAACAGAGCCATGAATAAAGAATGGTACCAACACATCCTCCGAGAGCAACTTCTCCCAACCATCCAGGAACAGTTTGGTGACGAACAATGCCTTTTCCAGCATGATGGAGCACATTGCCATAAGGCAAATGTGATAACTAAGTGGCTCGGGGAACAAAACATCGATATTTTGGGTCCATGGCCAGGAAACTCCCCAGACCTTAACTTCTTAGGGAGCGGCTGCATAGGTGACGGTTTTGGAGAGTCTGGCGTGCCCAAAGTAAAATGCCTGCCACTCAGGCCCAGAAAATAGGATATGCACATAATTAGTACTATTGGATAGGAAACACTCTGAAGTTTCTAAGAGTGTTAAAGTCATGTATGTGAGTATAACAGAACTGATATAGCAGGCGTAAACCCGAGGAAAATCCATCCGGATTTGCAGTTTTTTTTGTAAATGAGCATATTCTCTATTGTGCCTATTGCATACAATCTTATGTAGGACTGAGACTGCAGTACCTATGGCTTCCACTAGATGTCAACAGTCAAAAGTCAAAGACTGGGAATTCTAGGAGTGACCAGAACGGATAGGAACAGGATGAAGCCAGAGGACCACTTTTGTAAACAAGGTTTGACACGCACGAGATTGTGAACGCGCACCACTTTATTTTTTTTTCCTATCGTTCACGTTATCGTCCGGTTGAAATATTACAGCAAAAATACACAAAAGGATACCTAAGGATACATAAAAAATGATGTTTGATTTGTTTGTAGAAAGTGTATAGGTATAATTTGAACGTGTTCTCTTCACGGTTCAATGAGCGACTCAACGGTGGATTTTATGATCATAACGCGCCAACCAAGCGGAGATTTATGGATATAATAAATGACTTTTTCTAGCAAAAGAACCATTGGATGTCTTTGTTCGACACTTGGGAAGCCCTCAGCAGAAGTTCTTCGAAAGGTAAGGGATTTTATATTAGCGATTTTATGCGTTTTTTGAGACCCGCTTTGGTTATGGATTTATGCTAATGCACAAAATATGAGAGGGGCTATCCTCAAACAATCAAATGTTGTGCTTTCGCCGTGAAGCCTTTTTAAAATCTGACCGCTGTGATATTGCCAAGAGTCAGAGCTTTTGACTATGCAACACTTGTATATTGATGAATGTTTAAGAATTCAACTTTTGGATTTTGAATTTGGCGCCTCACATTTCACCGGGTAGTGTCGTGAATGGGGCGCTAGCGCAAGAATGGGTTATGCAAGAATGGGCTGCCATCAGTTAGGATGTGGCCCAGAAGTTAATTGACAGCATGCCAGGGCGGATTGCAGAGGCCTTGAAAAAGAAGGGTCAACACTGCAAATATTGACTCTTTGCATCAACTTCATGTGATTGTCAATAAAAGCCTTTGACACTTATGAAATGCTTGTAATTATACTTCAGTATTCCATAGTAACATCTGACAAAAATATCTAAAGACACTGAAGCAGCAAACTTTGTGGAAATTGATATTTTTGTCATTCTCAAAACTTTTGGCCACGACTGTACACCACCATTCAAAAGTTAGGCGTCACTTAGAAATGTCCTTGTTTTTGGAAGAAAAGCAATTTTTTTGTCAATTAAAATAACATCAACTTGATCAGAAATACAGTGTAGACATTGTTCATTAATGCTGTAAATAACAATTGTTGCTGGAAATGGCAGATTTTTTAAGGAATATATACATAGGCGTACAGAGGCCCATTATCAGCAACCATCACTCCTGTGTTCCAATGGCACATTGTGTAAGCTAATCCAAGTTTAGAAAGATAATAGAATAGAAAGGAGTGGGAGGCCCCGGTGCACAACTGAGCAAGAGGACAAGTACATTAGAGTGTCTAGTTTGAGAAACAGATGCCTCACAAGTCCTCAACTGGCAGCTTCATTAAATACAGTGCTTTGCAAAAGTATTCACCCCCTTGGCGTTTTTCCTAATTTGTTGCATTACAACCTGTAATTTAAATAGATTTATATTTGGATTTCATGTAATGGACATACACAAAACAGTCTAAATTGGTGAAGTGAAATGAATAAAAAACTTGTTTAAAAAATGGGAGCTCAAAAAATAAATAAAAAAACTGAAAAGTGGTTGGTGAATATGTATTCATCCACGAATATGTATGCTATGAAGCCCCTTAATAAGATCTGGTGCAACCAATTACCTTCAGAAGTCACATAATTAGGTAAATAAATTCCAGCTGTGTGCAGTCTAAGTGTCCCATGATCTGTCACATAATCTCAGTATATAAACACCTGTTCTGAAAGGCCCAGAGTCTGCAACACCACTAAGCAAGGGGCACCACAAAGCAAGTGGCACTATGAAGACCAAGGAGCTCTCCAAACAGGTCAGGGACAAAGTTGTGGAGAACAGATCAGGGTTGGATTATAAAAAAATATCAGAAACTTTGAACATCCCACACAGAGCACCATTAAATCCATTTTTAAAAAATCGAAAGAATATGGCACCACAACAAACCTGCCAAGAGAGGGCCGTCCACCAAAACTCACGGATCAGGCAAGGAGGGCATTAATCAGAGAGGCAACAAAGAGACCAAAAGTAAACCAGAAGGATCTGGAAAGCTCCACAGCAGAGATTGGAGTATCTGTCCATAGGACCACTTTAAGCCGTACACTCCACATAGCTGAGCTTTGCGGAAGAGTGGCCAGAAAAAAAGCCATTGCTTAAAGAAAAAAATAAGCAAACATGTTTGTTGTTCGCCAAAAGGCATGTGGGACACTCCCCAAACATATGGAAGGTACAATGGTCAGATGAGACTAAAATGTATATTTCTGGCCATCAAGGAAAACGCTATGTCTGGCACAAACCCAATACATCTCATCACCCCGAGATCACCATCCCCAGCTGTGGGGATGTTTTCCCAGGGACTGGGAAACTGGTCAGAATTGAAGGAATGATGGATGGCGTTACGTGGAAATTGTTGAGGGAAAACTGTTTCAGTCTTCCAGAGATTTGAGACTGGGACAGAAGTTCACCTTCTAGCAGGACAATGAACGTAAGCATACTGCTAAAGCAACACCGGAGTGGTTTAACTTCTCAGGGAGCAGCTCCCGAGGTGACGGTTTTGGAGAGCCTGGCGTGCCCAAAGTAAAATGCCTCCCATTCAGGCCCAGAAAATAGGATATGCATATATTTAGTACCATTGGATAGGAAACACTCTGAATTTTCCAAACCTGTTAACCATTTGTCTGTGAGTGAAACAGAACGGATATGGCAGGCAAAACCCCGAGGAATTTCTGTCCTGGAAAAAGTGATTGACACATTGCTCATTTGGGAACCCCTCCCTCATGAAAATGACCATATAAGGGCATATGAATGCAGTACACGTCGCTTCCTTATGATGTCAACAGCCTCGAGACAGTGTATTTCTTCCATTTTGGATGCTTTAGACCAGAGAAAAAGACCAAACAAGTGGGTCCCCCCTTGATGACAACAGTACCCAGGGCGCGCGCCCGAGAAGTCGCACAGTGTCTTATTTATCGTCGTTATTGATCAGTTTATATTCCGGTTGATTTATAATAGTAAATATACGTAAAAGTGTTCCTAAGGATACATTTAAAACTATGTTTGAATGTTCTTGGACAAGNACCTGCCCACTTCTTGGTTAACTCTCTCCACCTGCCCGTTACTCTCGGGGTGAAAACCCGAGGTAAGGCTGATCGAGACCCCCAGACGCTCCATAAACGCCCTCCAGACTCTCGAAGTGAACTGGGGACCCCGATCAGACACTATATCCTCTGGTACCCCGTAGTGCCGGAAGACGTGTGTAAATAAGGCCTCCGCAGTTTGTAGGGCCATAGGGAGACCGGGCAGAGGGAGGAGACGACAGGACTTAGAGAAACGGTCCACAATGACCAGGATCGTAGTGTTTCCCTGTGAAAGTGGAAGATCTGTTAGAAAATCCACCGACAGGTGCGACCAGGGCCGTTGTGGAACGGGTAAGGGATGTAATTTACCTTTGGGTAGGTGTCTCAGAGCCTTACACTGAGCGCACACCGAACAGGAGGAAACATAAACCCTCACGTCTTTTGCCAAGGTGGGCCACCAGTACTTCCCAGTCAGACAACGCACCGTCCGACCGATCCCCGGATGACCAGAGGAGGGTGACGTGTGGACCCAATTTATCAACTGGTCACAGACAGCAAGCGGAACGTACTGACGCCCGACCGGACACTGGAGGGGGGCGGGCTCAGTGCACAATGCCTGCTCAATGTCCGCGTCCAGCTCCCACACAACCGGTGCTACCAGACAGGAGGCTGGGATAATGGGAGTCGGATCATTGGGCCGCTCCTCGGTGTCGTACAGTCGGGACAGTGCGTCTGCCTTCCTATTTTGGGACCCTGGTCTGTAAGACAGGGTAAACACAAAACAAGAAAAGAACATGGCCCACCTTGCCTGACGAGGATTCAGTCTCCTCGCTGCCCGGATGTACTCCAGGTTGCGGTGGTCAGTCCAGATGAGAAAAGGGTGGTTAGCCCCCTCAAGCCAATGTCTCCACGCCTTCAGAGCTTTAACCACAGCCAACATCTCCCGGTCCCCCACATCATAGTTCCTCTCCGCTGGGCTGAGCTTCTTAGAGAAGAACGCACAGGGGCGAAGCTTCGGTGGCGTGCCCGAGTGCTGAGAGAGCACGGCTCCTATCCCAGCCTCGGACGTGTCCACCTCTACTATGAACGCCATCGAGGGATCCGGATGGGCCAGCACGGGAGCCGAAGTAAACAGAGCCCTTAGTTGATCAAAGGCCTCAGCTGACCACTGCAGACGCACCGGACCCCCCTTCAACAGTGAGGTAATGGGAGCAGCCACCTGGCCAAAACCCCGGATAAATCTCCGGTAGTAATTGGCAAACCCTAAAAAACGCTGCACCTCTTTTACCGTGGTAGGAGTCGGCCAATTTAGCACGGCTGATTTGCGGTCATTCTCCATCTCCACCCCTGATGTGGAAATGCGATACCCTTGGACGGAGACGGACTGCTGAAAGAACAGGCATTTCTCAGCCTTCACGTACAGGTCATGCTCCAACAGTCTGCCCATCACCTTGCGCACCAAAGACACATGCTCAGAGCGTGTAGCAGAGTATATCAAAATGTCATCAATATACACCACTACACCCTGCCCGTGCAGGTCCCTGAAAATTTTGTCTACGAAGGATTGGAAGACTGATGGAGCATTCATTAACCCGTACGGCATGACAAGGTACTCATAGTGGCCTGAGGTAGTACTAAACGTTGTCTTCCACTCGTCTCCCTCCCGGATATGCACCAGATTGTATGCGCTCCTGAGATCCAGTTTCGTGAAAAAGCGCACCCCGTGCATGGACTCTGTCGCGGTAGAAATAAGAGGCAGCGGGTAACTGTACCTCACCGTGATTTTATTAAGACCTCGATAGTCAATGCACGGGCGCAAACCCCCATC
>QNTS01005615.1:0-49031 GCA_003317085.1 Hucho hucho
GGGGGGGGGGGGGCATAGAGAGAGATATAGGGATGGAAAGAGGGAGGGAGAGGCAAATATATTGATGACGGGAGGGAGGGGGATGGAGAGAGGGAAGGGATACACAGAGTGAGGGAAAGAGTGGGTGGGGGAGAGAGCGAGAGAGAGAAAGAGAGAGAGAGAGAGGGAGACAGGGAGAAAATGGAGACAGAGAGAGAAAGAGCGAGGGGGAGAGAAAGAAAAAGTGGGAGGGAGGGGGGTAACAGAGAGTAAGAGATGCCTGGGCGAGCGCTGTCACTAAATCTCCAAGGGTCTCTGTTATTTTTAGCTCCATCTCTCCTCTGTCTGTTCCTGTTCTGTTCTGCCAGTGTACCTACAACCCTATAGCCTCGCTCTTCTCTCTTCAGTGGAGTGGCAACAATGGAACATGGTTAGAGCTTGTGAGATGGCATGAACCGATGGCTCTTACGCAACAAGTCTCTTCGAGGAGTCATCTTATGTTCAAAAGATTATCCAAAACACAAACATTATCCAACAAATGTCCTATTGCCTTTATGGATTGTCGTCATCATTCTTAACCATTTCATAACAACATTTTATTTTGTTTTTCAGCTTGCCATTCTAATAAAGCATTATTTTATCTCTAAATACTTATTTCCAAGTGTATTATCAGTTCTGTGACTAGATGAACGTTGTTTCACACTAAATGAAGACCTTACCCTGTATGAACAGACCAATGAATGAATGAACATTCCACTTAATGGACACACCATTGGAACACATCACTGAATTAAAATACCACTGAATGAACTGATCACTGAATGAACTAACTCACCTTGTTCTGAATGAAGTCCACATGCTCCAGGGCCTCCTTGGAATTTCCTGTGGCCTCGCTGTATTTCTCTGTAAGCAGGACGTTACCCTTCTTCTGCTGGAACGTGTTGTCTTAACTTCTGCTGCCAGTCCATCCCCTCTCCCACGGACGGGGGAGCTCTGATTGGTCTTTGACTGGGTTTCCAGACTGTTCTCTGCCTTCTTATTGGCTGTTTCATCCTTCATTGTAGCCTTATCTTTCACTGTAGCAGTAATGGCTGTTTCACCCTTCGTTACAACCTTGTTCCATGGTTTTTCATCTTTGCATTCCTCCTTTTTCACTTCGGTCTCCTTGCTCTCATCCTACGCTGCATCCTCTTTCTCTTCTTCCTCTTCCTCCCCTTTCTTCCCCTCTTTCTCCTCCTGCTCCAGGCAGTTCCCCTCTTTCTCCTCCTGCTCCAAGCAGTTCCCCTCTTTCTCCTCCTGCTCCAGGCAGTTCCCCTCTTTCTCCTCCTGCTCCAGGCAGTTCCCCTCTTTCTCCTCCTGCTCCAGGCAGTTCCCCTCTTTCTCCTCCTGCTCCAAGCAGTTCCCCTCTTTCTCCTCCTGCTCCAGGCAGTTCCCCTCTTTCTCCTCCTGCTCCAAGCAGTTCCCCTCTTTCTCCTCCTGCTCCAGGCAGTTCCCCTCTTTCTCCTCCTGCTCCAGGCAGTTCCAGTATTTCTCCTTCTCCTCCCAATATTTTCCCCTCATTCTATCAGCGAAGGCCCTCCGCTCTTTGTGTACCAGAGAGGCAAGTGTATGTCCAGGTTGGACACCATGTGAAAGCATTTATTGGCTTCCTTCTCGTTCCACACTGCAGCATGGGCAGGACTGCCAACTTTTGAAGAAATCTTGGAGTGAGACTTTGCCTATATGGGGTCTGGGGGAGGAACATTTTACAGGTCAGGGGTATTGAGACAAACTTTTAACATTAAATGAACACTCAAAATTCGATGACTTTGTTACTTTGAGATTTTCAGGGGGATTAAATATTATTTTAAACATATTTTTTAGGTGGTTTGACACTATTCAGACAGTAGTGAAATGAGATGGGGAGGCAGAGGGAAGGTCAGTGGGAATGCTGTGCAAATGAAATACTATTATAGTATTAATGGCAATGGGTCACCAATCAGAGACTGCTGTCTTCTTGTCCATAGACTGCTTTCAAGGTAAGGATACAAGCATTTTATATTTTGTCATTTTGGTGAACTATCTCTTTAAAATAGGTCTGGAAGAAAATCCTGCTTCCTCTCCAGGAGGATTGGCCAACCCTGATCTATGTTTCCCAAATTATTGGTGTTTGGAAATGCTCTTGTTATAACAATTCATTTCTCAAAATCCCCCAACCTTGAAGAGAAATCTAATAAACATCAATATTCTAGGGGTTTATGCCAACTAGTTGAATATCCTTGCCATCGTCTTCCATAGACAGAATATGATGTGTTTATGAGTTGTGAGTCCCCCTAGCATCTCTGACTAGCATCTGCACAATACTAAAATGTCAAAAATGATATTCAAGGCCTGGAGCATTTAATATCCAATGCTTATTTCTATGACTTATTCAGAAATGTACACGAAAGGCTGTAAAAATACATAGCCTCATATAATTCATTTTCAAAGAGACACGTAGGCCTAAGTGTTATAATAAAATACTGTTAGTGTGGGGAATAACAGTTGTGTTCTTGCTGACAAGCACAGTAATTACCCTCTATTTTAGCCCATCGTTAAGAATGAGAATTGTTCCACTGATCAGACTAAATAAAGTAAATTGATAATGAAATCTCCTGAAGACAAGATTACATAAATCTTCCCCATACACTTAACCAAAGTATTTGTACATTTATTGTACCCTCTCTAGAATCAAAACTTACACTTTTGGGAACACAATCTGTTTGACAAAATTATTTTGAAATTTACCAATCAGGTCACCCTACCAAACATCCCTGCTAAAACATACTGTAGGTCTGTCTGTCTGCTGCTTTTTCGTTGTCACAGCCTAAATGCCAATAACCAAACAAGGGGACTAATGCAAGTGTGGATTAAATCCACTTTAGTACATGCTGTCAAAAGTCTGCATTCTGCAATAGGGACGGGAGTAACGTAAATCTAATTGTGTTGACAACATACAACATTGTACATAAATCAGCGCTACAGTGCTGCTCTTTTAACAGTTTTATCATCTCAGGTGGAGAACGTTCTCTCTCCATTCAGCTCCACTCTAATCTTTAGGGGCGTTTCTTTAAAACTCGCATCCAATCCCCTTGATCCCTTACATAACTAAACCAATCATATGCTTCAATGTGCGCTGTGGCAAGACAGGACAATGAAAGAGGTTCCGCGCGTGATGTTAAATTGCGGTCGCAGATGTTTCGATTTCAAAACGATTTGGAGCACAGTTGAAAAGTTTACGCGCTATACAATGGACCACATAAAAATAATAAAAGCAGTACTTTCCAAAGGGTTAGATATAAGAGGTGTGGCGTGTGCGCGTGAGAAGCGTGTCAAATGCATGTGTCTCACGACCAATGCGTGTCAATTGGCAGCTCTGAGCATAGGCCTTAAAGCCAACTGAAATGCTTGATCAGAAATGTGTGGACGGAGGCTCCTTATGAAGGGTGTGACGCATGCAGAGGCCAAATCGAGGCCATATCAGTGCGCCTACCACATTTTGTAACAGTGTGGTTGAAGGTAGGTGGGGGCTGGAGGTCCTGTATAAACACAAACGAACTTCCTTCACAACAGCTCTGCTCAACAACTCTGATCTTCTATACAAAGCTCAAGAAGTATGAATGCCCTGACTTCTGCAGAGGCCAGAGGCCGTATCACTGTAAATGCTGCACGACCACAATGCAGAAGGCGGATTGACCATACAATGCCTTTTAGACCTCTTATGGTAGGCCTCGACACAGTCTGTAGGACGGGGAGGGGGAGATGGAAGCGTGGAGAGAGAGAAGGGGAGAGAGAGATGTTATTAATGGAAGCGTGGAGAGAGAGAACAGGAGAGAGAGAGATTCTATTAAGGTATAAGATAGTAGTGAAAATTGATGAATACTTCCATCTTTGAAATTGAGGCTTCATTAGAATGGATCCACCAGTCTAGTGTCATTAACCAATATGAAATAGCTGGGATAGTCATTTTATTCATCTAGGGCTGTGCATGCTTGAATATGGTACATTGCCAATTACTGTGTTTTCTTATCAGTGCAGAACACGTCAAACCTACTGAGGGATTTAATGTTGTGTGTGTGTTGTTGTTGTGTGTGTGGGTGTGTGTGTGCACATGAGATGGTGTGTGTGAGAGTGAGAGAGAGAGAGACAGAGGGAGAGACATAGAGCGTTTGTGTGTGAGAGAGCTGAGGAGTGAGAGAGAAAGAAAGAAAAAAGAGAAATATAAAAGAGAGAGACTGAGAAAGAAAGAGTGTCCTTCTGACTCAGGCCCCCTGTCTCAGAAACACTACCTAATCCTGTCTCTCTGAGGAGTGGCTGGAATGCCTGGTTTAGATCCCCATTGATGGCTCTCCTCTCTTTTCCGCTCTATTTCATCCCCACTTCCCTCTAAATCTTTCATTCTGCCAACATTTAAATAGATTTCTTCATAGCCTCTGGCAATAACAGAGCCAGTGCTCCACGGAGAGCCTCCACCGACTCAGAGTCCTTCTCAGAAAGAAGATGTCTCCCCAGATGGAGGAAAGGAGTGAAGGAGGGGACGCTAAGGAGAGGTGGATGGCAGATAGGAAGTGATGGAGACTAGAAGATAATATGACACGACAAGGGGAGGGGAGAGAGTGAGAGATGGCAAAGGGGAAAAGGACGAGAGGAGAGGAGGAGATGAGAGGAAGGAAAGGTGCTCTCGTAGATGAGAAGAAGGAAGGCACTAGGAACCAGCAGGCAGGCCATTCCCATAAGCCTCATTATGAGGACTGGGACTCAACAGTACCTACTGGTCTACTGGAGCTGGGAGGGATTCCACCATTTCTCTCTCTCTCTCTCTCTCTCTCTCTCTCTCTCACACACACACACACACACACACACACACACACACACACACACACACACACATATATCACTATAAGTCGTTGCAGTGGAACAGAGAGTGAAGCCAAAACAAGACAGCCTCTACTGACAGTGTCTCAGGGTTCAGTATGATTCATAGGGTACGGAGCTATATAGTGTATGTCAGACTCCTTGAGGATTATGGAGACAATCATAGAAGGCAGCACAGTGCTAATCCCTGGAAATGTGGAAATTCCTTCATCTTCTCATCCTTGTCCAATATCCACAAATCCCGCTTGTAGGAGAAGGGTTCTCCCATCCGGGGACAGCAGGGGCGACAGGCAGGGCAAATGAAAAAGTCATCCAGGGTCTAGTTTAATAACGCACACGGTAGCAAAATGTTTTGCAACTGAAAACGAAAATTAGCATTTATTATTGGACAAGACCTTTTAGTCCCTCCTAGTTTTCTTCATTTGGTGCCTACTGAACACGACCCAGCTCCACTTGGCTGAGGATTTAATGTTGTTTAGTGGTATCCGAGATCCTTAGGACATCCCTACACTTAACCCTTACCTTAATCATTTTAAACGGGGTAATGACATCCCACGGATCCAGGTTGTTGTTATTGCCTCCGCCTGTACCCCTGGTGGTTAGCGGCTGGTTGCATAACCTGTTTTGTTTGTGAGCTGAGTGGTTGAGGCAGGATGAGATGTTGTTTGTTGGAGACAGAGAGATTCCTGTGTTTGGAGTTGACATGTAATGTAACTGGTTGGAATGGTTGTCTGGGGGTGTATTTGTGGGCGCCAAGATGTGTTTGTTTGGACAGATGTGTGTGATCGGCAGCGGTGTGTGTGTGTGTGTGGAGGTGTGTTGCTGCATGTGTTTAGATATGTTTTTGTAAACAGAGGGGGGTGTACTGCTAATGGGATGTGCCAATTATCACTGGTGTGTGTGTATGTGTGTTGTGTGTATTATCACTGGTGTGTGTGTACAACCTGTTAAACCTGTGTGTGTTGTGTGTAATGCATTCAACCCCTCTTTTCTCCTCTTCCTTTAACCCTTCCCCAAAGCATAGCTGAACACTGAGGAGACAAAACATTAAGAACACCTGCTCTTTCTGTGACATAGACTGACCAAGTGAATCCAGGTGAAAGCTATGATGTCATTTGTTAAATCCACTTCAATCATTGTAGATGAAGGGGATGAGACAGGTTAAAGAAGGATGTTTAAGCCTTGAGTCAATTGAGATATGGATTGTGTATGTGTGCCATTCAGAGGGTGAATGGGCAAGAGATTTAAGTGCCTTTGAACAGGGTATGGTAGTAGGTGCCCGGCACCGGTTTGTGTCAAGAACGTCGGGGCAGCAGTGGAGCAGGTCGAGAGCTTCAAGTTCCTCGGTGTCCAAATCACTAAGGACTTACTTAAAATGGTCCACTCACACTTGCACAGTCGTGAAGAAGGCACGACAGCGCCTCTTCCCCCTTAGAAATTTGAAAAGGTTTGGCATGGGCCTTCAAATCCTCAAAAAGTTCTACAGCTGCACCATTGAGAGCATCTTGACTGGCTGCATCACTGCTTGGTATGGCAACAGCACCACCCACAATTGCATGGCGCTACAGAGGGTGGTGCGGACAGCCCAGTACATCACTGAGGCCAAGCTCCCTGCCATCCAGGACCTCTATATCAGGTGGTGCGGAAGGAAAGCCCGGAAAATGATTAAAGACTCCAGACACCTAAGCCATAAACTGTTATCTATGCTTCTGCAGTACAAGTCTGAGTTGACCCTTGTGTTTTATTTTAATTTGTGTCTTTATGCACACTCACAGGACTCTACACACTCGCACACACTGACATTCCAACACATACATAACACGCACACACATTTATACTGACTCTACACACACACACACTCACATACAATCATAATTTACGCTGCTGCTTCTCTGTTTATCATATATCCTGATGCCTAGTCACCTTACCCCTATATATACAGTACCAGTCTAAAGTTTGGACACCTACTCATTCAAGGGTTTTTCTTCATATTTACTATTTTCTACATTGTAGAATAATAGTGAAGACATCAAAACTAAACTATGAAATAACACATATGGAATCATGTGGTAACCAAAAAAAGTGTTAAACAAATCAAAATATATTTCAGATTTTAGATTCTTCAAAGTTGCCACCCTTTGCCTTGATGACAGCTTTGCACTCTCTTGGCATTCTATCAACCAGCTTCACCTGGAATGCTTTTCCAACAGTCTTGAAGGAGGTCCCACATAGGCTGAGCAATTGTTGGCTGCTTTTCCTTCACTCTGCGGTCCAACTCATCTCAAACCATCTCAGTTGGGTTGAGGTCGGGTGATTGTGGAGGCCAGGTCATCTGATGCAGCACTCCAACACTAAATAAGTCACTGACAGCGTCACCAACAAAGCACCCCCACACCATCACACCTCCTCGTCCATGCTTCACGGTGGGAACTACACATGTGGAGATCATCCGTTCACCTACTCTGCGTCTCACAAAGACACAGCGGTTGAAACCAAAAATCTCAAATTTGAACTCATCAGACCAAAGACAGATTTCCACCGCTCTAATGTCCATTGCTCATGTTTCATGGCCCAAGCAAGTCTCTTCTTCTTATTGGTGTCTGTTAGAGCCGATTTGGACATATTTGTATAAAAGACAGAACATACAGAGCTCCATGTACGTTTGTGTTAATATATTAAATATGAATGTATATGATGAAATATTAGGTACGTACCTTTATGATTTATATTGACCTGATTGAGATGTATTCATTGGTTGTTAGTGTAACTTAGTTTCTGCCCCCCCCGTCGCCCATTCATTGTACTGCGGTAAGTGTGTTAGGATAAAGGCAGGAAGTTGGGCCTTCAGTGGGGGGAGTCCTAGCTAGACGCGGGAGCGGTTTAGTCTTTTGACCATACAGACATACAAACAGGTCATATTATGTATTTTATGTATTAAGTAATCTCTGCTTTAAGTTGATTGGATAATCGTTTTTTTGTTAGATATAAGAAGAATAAACCTTTTTGTTGCACCATATCCCTGGATGTCATTGAATGTTTTGGCCGTTTGGAAACCTTGAGTGTGGACTGTATGCGTACGAAACAACCCCGCTTCAGGCTAGGGCAGTGGCTATGGTAAAGAGGAAAGGAAGCCACTACAGTGTCCATTATTAGTGGTTTCTTTGCAGCACACAAATTCACATTTATCAAGGCACACCTGTTAATTGAAATGCATTCCAGGTGACTACCTCATGAAGTTGGTTGAGAGAATGCCAAGAGTATGCAAGGCTATCATCAAGGCAAAGGGTGGCTACTTTGAAGAATCTCAAATATAAATTATATTGGGATTTGTTTAACACTTTTTTGGTTACTACATGATTCCATATGTGTTATTTCAAAGTGTTGATGTCTTCGCTATTATTCTACAATGTAGAAATAGTAAAAATAAAGAAAAACCCTTGAATGAGTAGGTGTATGCAAACTTTTGACTGGTACTGCATCTACTTCTATCACTCCAGTATCTCTGCACATTGTAAATATCACTGCACATTGTAAACATTCAAAATTTTTATTTGTAGTGATACATTGATATTGATTACTGCGTTGCTGGGTTTAGAGTTTGCAAGAAAGGCATTTCACTGTGCGTTGTGCAGAGAAAACTTGAAACTTCATTAGCCAGAGACACAAGCAAAAACACACACAACAACACTGTTTTGACTGAAATATAGTGGTAGTACCAGACGGTGTCAGAGGAAGGCCGAGACACTCCAGCCACGCACGGCAGGCGGTACCAATGCACCAAGTCTGGAATCAACAGGACCCTGAACAGCTTCTACTCCCAAGCCTTAAAACAAGACTGCTAAACAAGTTACCTGGACTACCTGCATTGACCCTTTTTTGCACTAACTCTCTTGCACTGGATTAAAACACACACATTCACACACACACTACATCCGCCTACACACACATAACATGCGCACACATGCGTACTGACACCACACACTTTCACCACATACGCTGCTGCTACTGTCTATTATCTACAGTTGAAGTCGGAAGTTGACATACACTTAGATTGGAGTAATTAAAACTCGTTTTTCAACCACTCCACAAATTTCTTGTTAACAAACTATAGTTTTGGCAAGTCGGTTAGGACATCTACTTTGTGCATGACACAAGTCATTTTTCCAACAATTGTTTACGGACAGATTATTTCACTTATAATTCACTGTATCACAATTCCAGTGGGTCAGAAGTTTACATACACTACGTTGACTGTGCCTTTAAACAGCTTGGAAAATTCCAGAAAATGATGTCATAGCTTTAGAAGCTTCTGATAGGCTAATTGACATCATTGGAGTCAATTTGAGGTGTACCTGTGGATGTATTTCAAGGCCTACCTTCAAACGTAGTGCCTCTTTGCTTGACATCATGGGAAAATCTAAAGAAATCAGCCAGACCTTTTGTCTGGTTCATCCTTGGGAGCAATTTCCAAACGCCTGAAGGTATCACGTTCATCTGTACAAACAATAGTACGCAAGTATAAACACCATGGGACCACGCAGCTGTCATACCGCTCAGGAAGGAGATGCGTTCTGTCTCCTAGAGATGAACGTACTTTGGTGCGAAAAGTGCAAATCAATCCCAGAACAACAGCAAAGGACCTTGTGAAGATGCTGGAGGAAACAGGTACAAAAGTATCTATATCCACAGTAAAACGAGTCCTATATCGACAAAACCTGAAAGGCCGCTCAGCAAGGAAGAAGCCACTGCTCCAAAACCGCCATAAAAAAGCCAGACTACGGTTTGCAACTGCACATGTGGACAAAGATCGTACTTTTTGGAGAAATTCTGGCAAAATGGCTTAAGGACAACAAAGTCAAGGTATTGGAGTGGCCATCACAAAGCCCTGACCTCAATCCTATAGAAAATCTGTGGGCAGAACTGAAACAACGTGTGCAAGCAAGGAGGCTTACAAACCTGACTCCGTTACACCAGCTCTATCAGGAGGAATAGGCCAAAATTCACCAAACTTATTGTGGGAAGCTTGTGGAAGGCTACCCGAAACGCTTGACCCAAGTTAAACATTTTAAAGGCAATGCTACCAAATACTAATTGAGTGTATGTAAACTTCTGACCCACTGGGAATGTGATGAAAGAAATAAAAGCTGAAATAAATAATTCTCTCTACTATTATTCTGACATTTCACATTCTTAAAATAAAGTGGTGATCCTAACTGACCTAAGACAGGGAATTTTTACTAGGATTAAATGTCAGGAATTGTGAAAAACTGAGTTTAAATGTATTTGGCTAAGGTGTATGTAAACTTCCGACTTCACCTGTATCTTGTTGCCTAGTCACTTTACCCCTACCTAAATGTACATAGCTACCTCAATTAGCTCATACCCCTCCACATCAACTCTGTACTGCTACTCCCTGTTTATTCTCTAGCCATGTTATTACCTCGTACCCCTGCACATCGACTCAGTACTGCTACTCCCTGTTCATACTCTAGCCATGTTATTACCTGGTACCCCTCCACATCGACTCAGTACTGCTACTCCCTGTTCATACTCTAGCCATGTTATTACCTCGTACCCCTCCACATCGACTGTACTGCTACTCCCTGTTTATACTCTAGCCATTTTATTTTTACTATTTATTCGTTATTCACTGTGTATTTATTCCTCTTAGTCTTGAACTCTGCATTGTTGGAAAAGGACCCTTAATTAAGCATTTATTTCACTGTTAGTCTACACCTGTTGTTTACAAAGCACGTGACAAATAAAATGTGAGTTGACTTGAGACAGGAACACCACACGAATACACCAACATTGATGTGACTCACCTCACCCCTGCTGGTTGCTGAACCAGCGTCCCTAAACTAACGAACCACAATCAATAGCACCATTTGACTTGCAAATGCTTCCTACTCTTTGTTTCTCCAGATGGAGAGAGAAATAGAGAAATTGAGGCGTACAAAAATATTTCTTTGTTTCCGTTTTTAATAGAGCATGTAGGTGGCCACCGGAGGCTGCTTCATCTGCATGAGAATGAGGAGAGGAGCAGCTTCCTCCCCCATCCCAGTGAACACTAATTACCAGAAAATGTAGGGTCCCTGAGTCTCCTGACTCTGACCTCTGTTTCACCTCGGGTAGGGGAAAGTGTGTGTGTCTGTGCGTGTGTGCCAGTCAAGATACACTGTGTGTGTGTATTTGATTGAACGGTCACTGGACTCACACCAGAACTCGGCCACCTCTCCGATCCTCATGGAGGTCAGCAGCGCCTCCCACACCTCCATCTTGAACATCTTCCCCACAAAAATCTCTGCCGGCACTTTGGTTTTATGACTGCCGTCAATCACCGTGCACTCAAAGTTGTCCAACAGCGTCTGGAAGTGGGGGGGGGGGGCAGAGGAGGCTGTTGTCATATGTTCCAGAACGTGCCATTGTCAACACACACACATTCACACATACGCACACACAGTGTCATTTTGGGGGGTGTTTATGGACTCTGGCTGACCCTCAGCTCAATTCTGTCTGTACGTATTTGCAATGCTATGGCCCCAACCTCTTTTGCTCTCTTTAATGTGAGTCATTTGTATGCTGTGTTGGTTTGAACTGTGTGGAGCCGAGTGGGAGGCTCCTCGACAGAATGGGAGCAACACAGAACACAATTGGGGAACGGGCCAGATATTCATGTTGGCATTGTCCCGGAAAATCTTTGTCATCCTTGGACTTCAGGCCCGGGGCCATATGGCTGGATGTGGTGAGGTGTCTGTGTGTGGTTAGGGGACATCATCAGCCATAGATCAGTACCACGAAGCCTGTGCACGAACACACTGATCCGCGACTGTTCAAACCTCACAGATGCCAATACGCTGTGTAGCAATTGTGTTGACCAAATGTTTGTGGTGTGTTATGCTCAGATACAGAATATTTGAATCCCTTGCATGAATTATTCAACAGAGTCTAATTGAGGTGGGCAGTGAGATACAATGCTCTCTAAAAATATGCATCGGTCTATGAAGTATTAATTACTACACAATGCTAATTATACATTGCATCATTTCCTCCACACATTAAACCCTAGGCATATCTAGAGTTCAGCGTTTTCTGAAATTGCAACCGATTCCGTACAGTATATAGGACGCTACTGTTGACCAGAGCACTATATGCGGGCCCTGGTCAAAAGTATTGCCCTATAAGGAATCGATGCCATCACGAATGCAGGGTGTTACCTTGGTCCCCGGCATTAAGCGTGGCATTGGGCCAGTCCCTCCAGCCAGAACGTTCTTCTTGGTTGTTCAGTAGTTACGTCTCCTCCATTTTGGGACCAAACCTCCTTTTCTCTAAACGGTATAAAGGTGTATTTCATACCATGGGGCTACACTGCAAACTCTGGGGGAAAAGCAGTGGAGCGTGTGCGACTTCGAGTGTGTGTCTTTCTCCTCTCACTCTCCTGCTCTCCCTAATTAGCCTAGTGAGGCGGGATTGTTTGTGTTGGCGTCCTGCTGCAGCCCGGGGCATCCCTCCTGCTCACTGACAGATGGCTGGATTACCAGAGTTTTGGAGACGGCCATTTTAATCTGAGTGTGCTAATCCTTTCCCTCCTAGGCCCCCCCCCCATCCTCAGAATAATCCCCTGTAAGAAGTCAAAGAGGCGGGTGACCAGAGGAACATGTGAGGGCGAGGTAGAGAGATCACTGTGGAAGAAAATCTTTCTAGAAGGTAGGAGGGTAAACAGAGAGGATATAGGAGACCACTGTTCAGTCAATAGGTATGGTCAGACTCGAAGTAAGACAGTGTCACTAGAAGTAAGACAGTGTCACTAGAAAACGTCAAACACAGACACACGATTGAATAGTAAAACAAAGTGTTTATTCATACAGAGAAGCAGACAGACAACCCTCATTCTATAATCCTACTAACACGACAACATCCCAGAAATAAAATAGGAACAATACAAAAGGAGAAAAAAAAACTCTTTCAACAAATTATGTCATGATGTCTGGAGGCTAAAGGGAAAATGTATAATGGAATGACACAGCATGTCACTGAGGAAGGGCTCTGTCAGAGGTGGCAGATGCTTCTTCGCTCTTCCCCAGTGGTTCTCACTGTGCCTATTTGACACTTGGCTGCCCCCTGGTGGTCACTTGTGTCACTTTTCGATCAGCGAGTCCAGCTGCTCCTGAAGCGAGGCCAGCTGTTGGAACAGAGACGGAGCAGAGATCGGTTGATGCCGAACGCCCGGGTGTAATTGGTAGGCTAAGTGGATGATTAACACATCGTCCAACATTATTCATTTGTCATTACAAACAGCAAACCAAGCTGATGTGAAGACAGACAACAGATAGTCAGACTGGTGTTAGGAGTTCTTGACAATTTAAATTAAGATTGATTAAGATTGAGTCAACCAATTGGCTTGGATGTTGGCTATAAAGACCACCCTTATCCTTCTAAAAGTTGGATGTGTAGGGACGTTCAGTCGCTAGAGGAAAACAATAGCAGTTCTTATAAACAAACATGTTTTGGTTAGTTTGTCTCTCTAATTCAAGCACCGTAGTTGCACCTTTACATTCCTTTACAGCAAATGCTGCTTGACACCAAAGACAATAATTCATTACATGTATAACTCATAACCAACAAGAGCTCATAAACTGATGCAGTTTTAAAATGTCCTTCCCCGTCTTCCTCAGACAACTTTACCTGCTCCATCTCTCTCTCCTCCTGATGGATAATTTCATTGAGCAGAGCCTGAAAGCGGTTCTGCAAAAAGAAGAGAGGGAGGGGCAAAAAAAAAAGAGTTCAGTCATTAGACAGTTCCCTTAGCTTGTTTTGATGTTTTAGATTTCAGCGTGCCGCCCTTTCCTAGTGAGCGTATCTTCCATCTGACAGAATGTCCATTTGGAATGCCAGTCAGACGACTGTGACCTTTTCCTGTGGCTGTGATAATAACGGTGAAAGATAGCTCTCAGCCAGGCCCTGCCAGCCGAGCACAGAGCTGAAACGACATGGTAAAAAAATTAATCTGTCCCCGCCCGTGTCTCACACGTTGTAAATCTGTCCCCGAAGAGCAGTTGGCGGAACAATGATTTTTAATGCCCCCCCCCAAAGGGCTGATGGTGGAAATGTAATATTTATGCGGTCCGAGTTTGGGAAGTTTTACACTCAGTCGCTTAGAGGGGTTATATTCCACATAAAGATTTCTCCCTCCAAGGTTGCCTCGTGTGTGTGTGTGTGTATGTGTTTGAGTGAAAGAGAGAGTGTGGGTGTGAATATGAGTCTGCTACTAAGACTGGTTTTTGAAGGCCTTATTCATGAATCAGTCTTTGTGGTCGTCTCAGTCTGCTAAATTAATCAAACGTAATGTCAAAGTTGTGTGTGTCGATAATTCACCTTCAGGGCCTGGTTCTCCACCTTCATGATGAGGTCCTCCTGTTGTTTCTTGCGGGCGCGCGTCTCCTTCAGCTTGGCCTTCACACCGTCTATCTGCATCTGGTACTCCATCACTACCGGAAACAGACAGAGGAACCGCTCCAATCTTCCGTCACAAAACACACAGTCTACTTAATATCTCCATAGTATCTAGTGTATTCCTCTGCTTGTCTCCACTTTTTAAAGGAATAACCCACACTAAAATAGTTTTTTTCTTTACATTTTCTTCATTAGTCCCAAAATGTTGAAGTTACAATTTGCATTTTGAAAGTCCTATATCTTGGAACTTGATTGCTGACATGTCGGGACTGTACCAACAGCGGACTAATGGGAAAACACACAGAAAGATAGCTATTCCTTTAACCTACATTCGAGTGAAAACAATATGCTGGACGCCTACCACGAGACAAGTATCAAATTACGATACGTAGGAAGCAGGGAAAGGAAAACTTGAAAGGAGGCAACTTGTATGGAGATTCAACCAACTGACTCTTCCACACACAGCAGCACCAAGACCAGCCATTTGCTACAGGCCCAACTGAATAAACCAACCTCTCTTTGACCTGCACTGATCATAACACAGAGGACAAGCTTCCTTCTTCCAGCTCCTTAATTTGAGTGTGAATGATGAAAAGGAGACATTGAGAAGCGCCCACCCAGGGCTTTTACTTGTGACATAGTTAAAACGCACCAAAGAGAAACATGGGTACATATTGAAGATGAGCATGCTCATCCCCAGAATATTTTGACGTGTCTATTTTCTAAGGATAAAGCTAAGCACATTAACAACTTCATAATTATGAACACTACAACAACATGGAAGAAAATGATACGTATTCTACAAGAACCAATAACACTCCCTAAAACACAACCCTACGGAACAATACTTGGATAGCTTATTAGAATTCACAGATAAAAATGGTCCACATGGAAAACTAAAAGGCATAGAAACTGAAAATTACCTGGTCATTGGAAATACATTTATTTTGGATTGACCAATGTACACTACCGTTCAAATGTTTGGGGTCACTTAGAAATGTCCTTGTTTTTGAAAGAAAAGCATATTTTTTGTCCATTCAAATAACATCAAATTGATCAGAAATACAGTGTAGACATGGTTAATGTTGTAAATGACTATTGTAGCTAGAAATGGCAGATTTCTTATGGAATATCCACGTACAGAGGCCCATTATCAGCAACCATCACTCCTGTGTTCCAATGGCACGTTGTGTTAGCTAATCCAAGTATATCATTTTAAAAGGCTAATTGATCATTAGAAAACCCTTTTGCAATTATGTTAGCACAGCTGAAAACTGTTGTTCTGATTAAAGAATCAATAAAACTGGCCTTCTTCAGACTAGTTGAGTATCTGGAGCATCAGCATTTGTGGGTTCGATTACAGGCTCAAAATGGCCAGAAACAAAGTACTTTCTTCTGAAACTCGTCAGTCTATTCTTGTTCTGAGAAATGAAGACTATTCCATGCGAGAAATTGGCAAGAAACTGAAGATCTCGTACAACGCTGTGTAATACTCCCTACAAAGAACAGCGCAAACTGTCTCTAACCAGAATAGAAAGAGTGGGAGGCCCCGGTGCACAACTGAGCATGAGGACAAGTACATTAGAGTGTCTAGTTTGAGAAACGGACGCCTCACAAGTCCTCAACTGGCAGCTTCATTAAATAGTACCCGCAAAACACCAGTCTCAACGTCAACAGTGAAGAGGTGACTCCGGGATGCTGGCCTTCTAGGCAGAGTTGCAAAGAAAAAGACATATCTCAGACTGACCAATAAAAAGAAAAGATTAAAATGGGCAAAAGAACACAGACACTGGACATAGGAACTCTGTCTAGAAGGCCAGCATCCCGGAGTCGCCTCTTCACTGTTGACATTGAGACTGGTGTTTTACGGGTACTATTTAATGAAGCTGCCAGTTGAGGACTTTTCAGCCGTTTCCAGCTGCAATAGTCATTTACAACATTAACAATGTCTACACTGTACTTCTGATCAATCTGATGTTATTTTAATGGACAACAAATGTGCTTTTCTTTCAAAAACAAGGACATTTCTAAGTGACCCCAAACTTTTGAACGGTAGTGTAAATATTTTCAAAATCATGCAACTTAAAAGTTTCATATCAAGGAATGTCAATTTGAAATCTTTTGGACAGAGTCATTTTGAAGAAACCCTATCTGAGTAAGAAAATGATTTTCATATGATAGTGAAGATATACAAAAATAAAAAATATAAACTATTGGAACCAAGACTTAAAAATAACTGATATTGGCACAGGATGGAGTGAATGTTGGAACTAACAGAATTCCAGTTAATGAAAACATACACTTAATCCAGTATAAACTAATGTATAGAATTGATTATACAAAATTCACCAATTCTACAGCACAAAAGGCAGAGTCATGACTTAAGTGTAAAACGAACAATGACTAAATAATGCATCCCTTCTGGGAATACTAAAAGTTATGGGTGGAGTTAGAACATTGGCTGTCAGTAGTATTACAATGTACATTAACTTTTAATCCGTCTGTCTGCATATTTCAAGACATGGCATATGGGGGTATAGTGAGAAACCTGCTGGGTTAAACGATACTTTTCTCATATCATCTTGAAAAAATACTTAAAAATACGTATACTTAACTGGAAATCAACCAATCCTCCACCGCACAATGGAAAGGAACACGACATTTTCAGCTTCAAGGAATCGTTGCGACATGGGGCCGTGCATTATCATGCTGAAACATGAGGTGATGGTGGTGGATGAATGGCACGACAATGGGCCTCAGGATCTCGTCACGACATCTCACAGCATTCAAATTGCCATCGATAAAATGCAATTGTGTTTGTTGTCCATAGCTTATGCCTGCCCATACCATAACCCCACTGCAACCATGGGGCACTCTGTTCACAATGCTAACACCAGCAAACCACTCGCCCACACAACGACATACACGCTGTCTGCCATCTGCCTGGTATAGTTGAAACAGGCATTCATCCATGAAGAGCACACTTCTCCAGCGTGCCAGTGGCCATCAAAGGTGAACATTTGCCCACTGAAGTCGGTTACGACGCAGAACTCCAGTCAAGTCAAGACCCTGGTGAGGATGACGAGCACACTGATGAGCTTCCCTGAGACGGTTTCTGACAGTTTCATCAACTGTCCGGGTGGCTGGTCTCAGATGATCCCTCAGGTGAAGAAGCCGGATGTGAAGGTCTTGGGCTGGCATACTGCCAAATTGGTTGCACATACTGGTTACACGTACTGCCAAATTCTCTAAAATGACATTACAGGCTGTTTATGGTAGAGAAATGAAATTTTAATTCTCTGGCAACAGCTCTGGTGGAAATTCCTGCAGTCAGCATGCCAATTCCACACTCCCTCAAAACTTGTGTTGTGTGACAAAACTGCACATTTTAGAGTGGCCTTGTATTGTCCCCAGCACAAGGTGCACCTTCATACTGTTTAATCAGCAAATGTTTTTAATCTTGGCAAAGGAGAAATTCTCACTAACAGGGAGAATTTTTAAGAAATAAGCTTTTTGTGCGTGTGGAACATTTCTGAGATGATTTATTTCAGCTCATAAAACATGGGACCAACACTTTACATGTTGGTTTATATTTTTGTTCAGAGTATAAAAAATAAAAAAAAGAGAGAAGACGCAACGTTGTGAGACTATTGAGATGGCGCAGTGGTCTAAGGCGGTTTAAGGCACTGCATCACAGTGCTAGAGGCGTCACTACAGACCCTGATTCGATCCCGGGCTGTATCACAACCGGCCGTGATCGGGAGTCCTATAGGGCGGCGCACAATTGGCCCAGCGTCTTCCGGATTAGGGGAGGGTTTAGCCGGGGTAGGCCGTCATTGTAAATAAGAATTTGTTCTTAACGGACTTGCCTAGTTAAATAAAAAACCCAAGTATCATTTTCCTGATTTTAGTCAGTGCTTATCTTTTCCATTCATTTGGGGATTGAGGCATATAGACGGATCTACACAACTGACGTGATAGGACGCGGATTCAGCTTGACAGATTACTTTGGGTTTTAAAGTGAGCAATAGGCCAATTTTAAGGGAATATAAGACCAGGCTAAGTGACTGAGGTGAATGTTAGCTGTCTGCTCCATAGAAATAGAAGGAATAGAATGGACTGCTCACATTCTCTGGTCCACAGGGGCTCGTATTACTAAGGAACAGCGGTCATGTGGCTTCCATTCAATTCAATCAAAACCTAATACACAATGAGCCACCGTCTTAGCTAACATCATCCCACAGTCAGTATTGATTGAAAACCCTTTTTCAGATGCCATGGTCCTCATTACAAGCACTACGGCCACAGCCAGACTTTGAAAGAGGCAGCCCTACAACAGCCTATTGGGAGAGCTGCAGGACAGGGGGTGCAGTATTGGCTGTGTGACACACGGCTCCATGTAAACCAGTGAGCTGTCACAGAAAGCACAGTGGCTGAACCTGCCCCAGGAGGAGAGAGCGAGTACCTGTCCGTCTTCTGAATGGGGATATAACTGGAGATGAAGGGATAGGAGGGAGGGAGATGTCTCTCTGACCTAGAAAACTCAGCTTCATTCCAACTCAAGCTCACTTGTGTAGGGTGGGGTATCGCCGTCGTCCGTTTTGACATGGGGACATTGAGTGGTTCATGTGATTTGAGGTCCTCTTACAGTCTGTCCGTACTCTGTGCTTCTGTTCTGCTATTACAGCCACATATCATCCCCCCGCTCCTCCTCTTCCCACATTGGCTGCTACTCCAATACTGTAGACAGGCACCATGTTTATACCAATTACGAAACAATCACACTCCACTTAGAATAGAAATAACAATGTTATTGCCAAGGGACATGTTGTGCCAACATGGGGACGGTATGCCAATCTCTTAGTATCTATGACTGCAATCTTCAACCACCCGCGATGCAAAACAAACTTGCCCACTCTCCGTTGCCCTTCTTTCCCTCTTCTCCTTCCCTCTTCACCCCCCCTCTTCTCCCTCCCTCTGGCCTCACCTATCTGGTTGTCCCGGTCTGCCTCGTCCCGGGCACCGTCTGATGACTCGTTGAGTTTGTCTTGGAGCTGTCTAACCAGGTCTTCCTCCATGTCCATGATGTTCAGGTCCTCGTCATCATGACGAAGGTCCCCCTCGTCCTCCTCATCATCGCTGCTGCTGCTGATGTCGTTGAAGATCTCCCTCAGCTCGTCACGTTGGGCTGGAAGAAAACATTGATTTTCACATTTTGTCAAATAAAATATTTGAAAAATATATTATAATAATAATAATAATAATTCAGTCTTCCTACTGCGACCACTCCTCACCAACAAAACACAATCCTCCCTTTAGGACAGTTTTAGAAACACCAAGGCAGCTTTTCCCAAACTAGGGGTCCTCATGTGCGGTCGCCTGATTTGAAAATAGGATCGCGAAAAAAAGAATAATAATAATCAAATTAAAATAAATACAAAAATCGCACTTGTTTCATAAAACCGGGAAAAAGTCAGTAACCTCTGGTAGCCGCTAGATGTGGTTGTAATAAACAGAGGTTTCTGCTTTCTTCCTACAAATATGGCTCTATCTTTTGAACGATTTAAAGGGGCAATATGCAGTAGCTACTGTACATCCATTTTAGACCTATAAATGAATGATATGTAGCCTACCCACTGATTCTTGAAGAATAGAACTTATAAATGCCTCATGAGCTTAGGTCAACTGTCGTACCCCATCAGAACCCAAAATATAAGCTTGTTTTACTCCAATGTTTGTAAACAAAGTAAATGTAAACAAACACTCACAACATGATAAAGCTATCATTTTGATATCACGGATGGCCAGTCTTTGCAACCATACCTCTGTCTATGAATTTGAGAGTGGTTCCATTACTCCAGAGCACCCTATCGTTTCAACTGCTAATTGCCGCTTTAAGATACAAAATATTATTGACTCAAGACATTTCAGCTTTTCCTTTTTTATTAATTTGCTTAAAAAATTTCAAAAAAATTATTCCACTTTGACATTATGGGGTATTGTGTGTAGGCCAGTGACACAAATCTAAATTTAATCAATTTTAAATTCAGGCTGTGACAAAAGAAATGAAAAAGTCAAGGGTGTGAATACTTCCTGAAGGAACTGTATGTCTGTTGCAGAGACGAGAGCGCGAGTAAACAAGTTTTAAATCAGTCAGGGAAAAAAGTGCTGAAAACATGTTGTCTCACTATTTAAAAAGATGGAGAACAAGCTATAGCAGTGTATCCCAAACTAGGGGTCATGAGAGAAACTGAAAAAATAAATAATAACAATCTTGTTTGGTTCATAGAACCGGGGTTATGCCAGTAACCTCCGGTAGCTGTTAGATGTGGCTGTAATAAACAGAGAGGTTTCTGTTTTCTTCCTACAAATGTGGCTCTATCTTTAGATTGGTTTAAACTACATATTATGACCCCATCACTGAAAGATTAGACTCCCAGGAACACGAATGTGTCTTCTGATTCCCTCTACAATACCCAACAAGCCTCAATAGAACAGAGTGGACAAGACCAGGCACTAAATCAGACTGGGGGGAAAAGAACATCATCAAGATCAAATAAATTGATTCCTGATGATCTTCTGAACATCCCAATACCTTTCTGATGCATTTCAGTCACTTCAAACCAGACTTCCTTCAGACTGAAATACTGTCAAAAGTACTGTCAGACTGATTTGTAATAGACTGTCAACGCCCCAATTAAAAAAGTTAACATTGGCCATTGATGACATCACTTTTTTACATGGTGGAGGTCGCAAAAAAATGATGATACCAAAATAGGGTTGTGGGCCAAAAGAAAGTTAGGGAAACCCTGCACTAAGGCCTACTGTACTACTGTACTGTGTTGGAACAGTGAAAGGCTGTGGCATACTGTATGTTCTAACTTCTGTGTGGGTGTGATGGCTCTAAGGTGGTAGGAGCCTGTAATGTCAGTTATGGCTCTCATTCCAAACATAATACATGTATTCAATATGTGGACTAAGTTAACTGTGAGTCACTCTGCATGGAACCGACGCGTCTGCTAAATGACCATATTATAGTATTACTACATTTTGCCCACTTCCATGGTGCTTACCTGAGGAGCCATGCCCCATCTTGTGTCCTGATGTCCCAGGTGATGAGTCCAGGTTGGCCAGAGAGCCGTGGTTGTCTGCCTCCTTGGTCTCATCCTCAGCTATCACCTCCCAGCCTGAACGCCAAGTTAGGGCAACGTTGTAGACCAAAAACTACCTCACTGCTGTCATTAAGTTATGTCACGTTCCAGCTACTCAAACTGGCTTCACTATGGGCCTACAAGCACATATTAACATGTACCACCGTCAACACTAAGGGAGCTGCACTCCGATGTTGATGCTGTCCCATGTTCTGTGCTTTATTTTTATTTTTTTACTTTCACCAGGTAAGTTGACCGAGAACACATTCTCATTTACAGCAACGACCTGGGGAAGTTCCTCCTGCTTTATCATTTCATCACAGTGTTTATTGACGAAGGTCTCACATTAAGACATCAGCAGGAGTCAGTTCAGGTGAGGCCCAGCAGCTATAGGATGTGTTGGGCTTCATTTTCAGTGCGTGTATAAAAGGGTACTACAATACCTAGTGACGGTTTGGTGCAGCGTTAGAGACAGAGTGTGTGCGTTTGCCCCAGTGAGTGAGCTAAAAGGATACGGACACTAACGGCCTCTGCGTCCGTGCTCAGTAATCTCTTCACCTCCTTCTCCACGTCGGGAGACTCGATGTACTGCAGAGGAAATCAGGTTAGACTTACTTCATGCCTCCAGACTACTGCGCGCACACACACACACACGCACACACAACCCCTAGTGAATGGCTGGAAATGTGCCAGCAAACACATTAGCGATTAAGAACAGCGAGCCAAACCGATATGGTGTTGCACCTTAAAGAAGATTTATTCAAAAGACAAATCCTTCCTCTCACTCGCTCTCTCTCTGTCTGTCACTTGGATCAAAGCAGAGAGTTAGATTGCTCTCTTGCAAACCTTTAGGGCAAATGAAGATGGAAGGCCTTTATTTTTATGTAAATCTTAGTTTTTACTTCCGCTGCAGTTCCTCTTTTATGAAATGTAAATGTGTTGTTTGAATTAAGGGCCTGGGACGAGATCCCGACATCATCTGAAGAAAATATTCACAAGATGAGTCCTGAGAGAGCGCTCTAGGGGAAACACAAGATGTCAGTACCTTCTTTTTTGCTGTCTTCCTGAATCTTCTCTTCCTTGTGTTCTTTAGAGGACAGGTGACTGGAGACCAAAACATCATGATTTAAAGTTAACAGCACCATCAAAAAGGAAACTTGAAGTTAAGTCTCTGCGGGCTGCAAAGTGCTACACTCAGCATATTTCAATACAGAAGGGATATAGGCCTACTTACTGCCATGGTTCCACACAAACTTCTTGTCCTTGTCTTTGTCCTTCTTCTTCTTGGGGTCTACAGTACCGGTGGGTTCCTCCAAGGGAGGGTAGAGGTCTCCATCCAACGTGCACACCAGCATCTACCCCACACAGAACAGGGTCAAAGAGCAATAAATAATTAACCTTATAGAATGCTTGAAAATATATACATCAACACTATGGGAGGTCATTACATATAAACCCTGGTTCTAATCCCCGAGCCAACTAGGTGAAAAATCTCTCGACGTGCCCTTGAGCAAGGCACTGAACCCTAATTGCTCCTGTAAGTTGCTCTGGATAAGAGCGTCTTCTAAATGACTGAAATGTCATACAGAAACAGGGCATTCTAAATCTTAGAGCAGACACTGCAACCGTTGACAACTGGTCTGGAGACTTCATACACCACCCTACTCCTATATCGTGCTTGTATGAGGCATCCTTCCTGTCCTACCTGACAGACGTCAGCAGTCTTATAGAAGGTCTTCTTGTCCACTGTTTTCAGAGACTCCAGGATGCAGGGTAGATCCACCAGTTTACACGCCAAAGGCACACGGTCCACTCTCACGATGCCATGACGACCATCAGCTGCAGAACATCATATGATGTCATTTCACACATAGAAAAATAATTACACTACTGGTCACCTATCACAGGTTTACTTGAATGTCCGTTGTAATCATCATACTTCTATGATTTCACCCTTATGTTGGCAATAGGTGCTTTCTTTGGAAGGAATTGCCATTCTGTGATGTGATGCTGGTATAACTGCTTCGGAACGAAAAAAGGTTAAATGAGCACCAGGGTTAAACAAGGTTCTCTCTACTTTAATTTCAAGTGGCTTCATTAGCATGATTAATGAGACCACTTTACCTTATCCTTGATTTGAATTTTGCAAATCACAAAGCCTAACTTTCTGCATTACAGAGCGTGACCAACTTCCTTTGCGGCAGATTGTAATATTGTGAGTGAACAGTGAGGACCATTCCATGAAAACAACAAGGTACATTTGAACTAACAAGACATGAAGGCTCAATACCTACCGTGCAGTTCAATGGTGAGTCTGTCTTTGAGGTTCATGCTGCTAGACTGGGCAATACATCTCACTGTTGAGGCATATTCCTTTGACAGAGATCATGCAGTCAATATATACATCAATCCCGAAACAGTTTATGCCATGTCAAGTATGATTTCCTTTATTTCAATATATGGGTGCACAGAAAGGTACTACAAGTAAACGAGTGGTTGAGTAGGAGGTTCAATTATGGTTGGCAATTATTAATCAATCATGGTGACATTCATTCTGATACAATATTCACACGTTTCAGCATGTAGACTGTAGCTAAGTTGGTTAAAAAATTGCATTATTTTGAATTTGAGATACATAGCTATTAAAAAAAATACACAAAACCAAAAACGCTCTCATCCCATTCTATTCCATCGGGGTTCCTTACCGTAGGCAGCCTCAGGACAAATTGACTCTCCAGCTCATGGGGTGCATCATCTTTGTTTTTCGAACCGACCTTCCCCACTGCAAATCAGTACATAATAACATATTAATAGTCATATTTGGTAGGTTTGATTAGCTAGCTGGTTAGTTAGCTAGCTGGCTGGCTAGTTAGTTAGCTGGCTAGTTAGTTAGCTGGCTGGCTAGTTAGTTAGCTGGCTGGCTAGTTAGTTAGCTGGCTGGCTGGCTAGTTAGTTAGCTAGCTGGCTGGCTGGCTAGTTAGCTGGCTGGCTAGTTAGTTAGCTGGCTGGCTAGTTAGTTAGCTGGCTGGCTGGCTAGTTAGTTAGCTGGCTGGCTGGCTGGCTAGTTAGTTGGCTGGCTGGCTGGCTGGCTGGCTAGTTAGTTAGCTGGCTGGTTGAGTTTCTATTAACGTTAACGTTACGCTAGCTTCACCGAAGACGGACGATCTCCTATTCCACATGTTACCAAAACGTACCTTTTATTTTGGAGGTCGATTTGGTCTTTTTGTTCTGCATGGTGACTACTTGAAAGGAAAAAGAAAGAGCCTTGTCGATGCACACACAGTTAGCAACAACACAGCAAACCGGAAGACTCTTCTTTGACTACGTTTCACCTAATTCAATGGACTTATTCCGCCACCTACAGGCCAGAATGGGAGCAGGACGGTAGTATATCCATTCCGGAAAAATATTGCAGTCAGCGCAGTGTAACTGCAGCACACACACTGCAGTATAACGCCTCAATCACACCGACAGAGAAAAGCACACCGAGGTACATTCATTTCCGATGGAACGCTGCGTTTGCCTCTCAGCATTGGGTTGCAGAGGCAGTAGAGGTACGTTCTGTGTGTTGCATGCGTTGTATTTCTGGAACATAAGAGTCAAAACTGTATGTGTGAATGGTTTGACAGAAATGGTAGCAGAAGGTGAATGTTGAACTTTTGTTGCACACATATCCAGATGATGATGTGTACTATTTTGTGTAAAGACACTATCGGTGTGATCAATACGTAAATTGGATTTATCGAATTTATGCATCAAACTGTATGCATAGACTGCTTGACAGAAATGATAGCAGAAGGTGAATGTTGAACTTTTGTTGCACACATATCCAGAAGATGCTGCGTACCATTTTGCGTTAGCCTAGACCCGCTCTAATTAGCATACAGCCCCAACAGATCCACAGATGACAATCTCTATTGCACTCCACACTGCCCTTTCCCACCTGGCCAAAGGAACACCTACGCGAGAATGCTGTTCATTGACTACAGCTCAGCTTTAAACAACATAGTGCCCTCCAAGATCATCACTAAGCTAAATACCCTGGGATTAAACACCTCCCTCTGCAAATGGATACTGGACTTTTTGACAGGCTGCTCCCAGGTGGTAAGGCTAGGCAACAACACATCTGCAACGCTGACCCGCAACACAGGGGCCCCTCCGGGGTGGGTGCTTAGCCCCCTCCTCTACTCCTTGTTTACCCATGACTGTGTGGCCGCACATAACTCCAACACCATCATTATGTTTGCTGATGACATGATGGTAGTAGGCCTGATCACCGACGACGATGAGACAGCCTACAAGGGAGGAGGTCAGAGACCTGGCAGTGTGGTGCCAGGACAACAACCTCTCCCTCAACGTCAGCAAGATAAAGGAGCTGAAACTACAGGAAACAGAGGGCCAAACACGACCACATTCACATCGATGGGGCTGTAGTGGAGACCTCTGGACCTATCACTAAGGTCCTATCATGGTCCAAACACACCAACACAGTTGTGAAGAGGGTACGACAAAAATTTATAGAAACAAAAAGGAGCTTTTTTATCTTAATTTAAGTTTAGGGTTAGGCATAAGGTTAGCAGTGTGGTTAAGGTTAAGGTTAGGGTTAAGGTTTTTATTTTTATTTTAAGAAGAGAAATTGTATGGGCAGGGTTTATGACTTTGTGGCTGTGGAAACTAGTAACCATCGTACTACTAGAGTGACGTCTTTAACTTCCCGGTCAAAATCCAAAGCAAACGTCATAATAAGAGTTCTGACCAGAAAAACTATATCTCAAGAGTTAATAATAATATATACAAATCAATATATAGTTTGACACATTAATCACCAATATGGGCACATACAATTAGCAGCATTATCATATTTTATTTTTATCATCCGAAAAGACTTTTAATTTGAACAAAACAAATGCAATAAGGAGACAAAAAACATTTTCCTTTCCGGAACCATCCATCGCCAGGAAGGGACAGAAGAGAAGAGGCTATTTTTAGAAGATTAAGAGTGGCACACAGCCGATTGAATAATATTTTAAATGTGATAGGAAAGCATCCAACAGGAAAGTGTGATTATTGCCAGGAAACAGAGACCGTGGAACATGTATTGCTACAGTGTGGGCAGTATCAGAGGGAAAGAGAGAAGATGAGATCTAGTATGAAGGAGAAGGGGATACATTAAATTATTTTAAAGAGTAAATTGATTGGAACTTTATTAGATATAGTCTCAAATATTTTGTTATCTTTTTAAAAAGCAACGGGGCTGGCAGGTTGGATTTAGTTTCTCCCTGTCTCTGGCCCATACTCCAGTACAGAAGGTGGCGATAATGCACCATTACGTTTGATGCCAACCGCCGATAAACCCCACCGAAGAGAAGTAAAACATCAATCTACTGTTGCTGTCTCCGCTTAGTTATCTTGCATGAAATATATATCTAGAAACCTCGAATAACGACAACGTAGCTACTATCTTGAAGATTGAATGTTCAACATGGGTTACAATAAATTCAGAGTCAACGCTACTCGGAAGATGTCGAAGACGTTAGCCTTGACCGTTCTAACCTGTTTGTCGTTCTGCATCAGTGTTTGCAGGGCAGAGGATAGTGCCATGGAGAACATCGTAACAGAGAGGAAGGTTGAAGATAACCACAGACAAGACAGTGCCGACCTGCTGATTTTCATCATGCTCCTAACCCTCACGATTTTAACAATATGGTTATTCAAGCACCGTCGTTTCAGGTTTTTGCATGAAACAGGACTAGCTATGATCTATGGTGAGTATGGGTGAGAGGCCCACATGTCAGGAGACTGCATGATGTCATTGATATTGTTATTACTCATCGTCACATTGTTTATGTAGTTAGCTATACATGTCATTGTATGTTTATGTAGCATTTCTAATATACCTGTAGACTTCCAGTCAGTGCGCTAACGCTAGTTAGCATTGTCTCGAGAAACTACCGCTAACTTCATTCATACTGCACGCAGAGACATCATCAATCAAATGGTATCCACGAGTTCATCTGACTCGGAGTGAGTAGAACAAGGACTAACTCTCACAGTATTCCTTTAACATTACCTGGAAATATGCTGACAGTGTTCTCATTCCTATAGGGATGCGGTAAAGACAACATATGTTATACTGAACAAAAATATAAACTCAACATGCAACAATTTCAGTTCATAGAAGGAAGTCAGTCAATTGAAATAAATTCAGTAGGCCCTAATCTATGAATTTCACATGACTGGGAATACAGATATCTGTTGGTCACAGAAACCTTAAAAAAAACACAATTTTTTGCCTCATGCAGCGCGACACATCTTGTTCGCATAGAGTTGATCAGGTTGTTGATTGTGGAATGGTGTCCCACTCCTCTTCAATGTGTGAAGTTGCTGGATATTGTCGGGAACTGGAACACGCTGTCGTACACGTTGATCCAGAGCATCCCAAACATGCTCAATGGGTGGAATGTCTGGTGATTATGCAGGCCATGGAAGAACTGGGACATTTTCAGCTCCCAGGAATTGTGTACAGATACTTGCGACATGGGGCCGTGCATTATCATGCTGAAACATGAGGTGATGGCTGCGGATGAATGGCACAACAATGGGCCTCAGAATCTCACCATGGTATCTCACAGCATTCAAAATGCCATCGATAAAATGCAAATGTTTGTTGTCCGTAGCTTATGCCTGCCCATACCATAACCACACCGGCACCAATGGGGCATTCTGTTCACAACGTTGACATCAGCAAACCTCTTGCCCACACGACGCCATACGCGTGTCTGCCATCTGCCCGGTACAGTTGAAACTGGGATTAATCCATGAAGAGCACACTTCTCCAGCATGCCAGCCATCGAATGTGAGCTTTTGCTCACTGAATTCAGTTATGACGCCTAGCTGCAGTCAGGTCAAGACCCTGATGAGGGCGACGAGCATGCAGATGAGCTTCCCTAAGATGGTTTCCGAATGTTTACGCAGAATTAATTAGGTTGTGCAAACCCACAGTTTCATCAGTTTTCCGGCTGGCTGGTCTCAATTGTATTATCCCCAGCACAAGGTGCACCTGTGTAATGATCATTCTTTTTAATCTGCATCTTGATATGCTACACCTGTCAGGTGGATGGATTATCTTGGCAAAGGAGAAATGCTCACTAACAGGGATATAAACTAATTTGTGGCAAGATTTGAGATAGAAATGTTTTATGTGCATATGGAACATTTCTGGGATCTTTTATTTCAGCTCATGAAACATGGGACCCACACTTTACCTGTAGCGTTTATATATTTGTTCAGTGTACATCTCTGTTGGTGTTAGGGAAACAATATTCATGCTTGATCAGTTATGCGACCGTGTGCATGCACTAAACCCATACCGTTCTGTATCATACACCCAGGAAGGTCCAACTTGCTTCAGAGTTTTACTGTAGTTTAGTATAGTACTCTCTGCTACACTCCATGCACTTCCCTGAAGCCTGTTACCTGGTTATTCTTTTACAATTCACAAGGTGCTGCTGTACCAGCTTGAAGGGCGGAGAGGACAACTGTGAACCCAGTTAGCAGGGGTTGCCTTGTGGCATGTACTGTAGGGGCTTTCATAGGTGCCATTCTGTGTTTGTTCACCCCATTTAATTCTCTCTGTTCCCTCTCTCCCTCCAGGTGTGCTGGTTGGGGTGGTCCTGCGCTATGGGATCCACGTACCCCGTGACATTAGTAACGTCACCCTCAGTTGCCATGTCAACGCCAGCCCGCCCACACTGCTCGTCAACGTCAGTGGCAAGTTCTACGAGTACAGTCTGAAGGGTGAGATCAGCCCCTCTGAGATCAATGATGTACAAGACAACGAGATGCTTCGCAAGGTAAAGTCCCAAACATCTACTGTCCTTGTTAGTGTGATGCACATAAATGTCTTGACTGACGAAAACAGTGGATGCTTACAGATGGCATGGTTGTTGTCCGAAAGTGTTTCTTCATATCTGCTGTTTGCGAGGCTTAGTACAAATCAGGCAAGTTGGTTGCCTTTGTTGACATTGTTCATTCTCAATCTTTCCCTAGACATTTTCCACACTTACTCACTGTCTGACACACACTCATGAGACTGTGTCTAACTCAGTGCATAGCATATGTAATCAGTCATGTCCTGAGGTAGCCTACAGATCACTATTCAGCTCTGTTCTATGCAAACGCTGTGTCACCTGATCAGAGAAAATAAACCTTTCCTTGATGCCATTTAGGACTTAGAGTTGATGTCAACCTAAAGAGACTTGATCAGAACTAGGCCTAACCGTAGGACATTAGATTAACAAACATAACAACTAGCTCTATTTTCATCCATCAACACAATTGTAAAGGGATTTAGGACCCTTGTTAGTTATTATTACAGGTAGTTATAATTAGATTCTAACTGATTCTAACCTCCATAGTCAGTGGGACACTACAGTTCAGTCATGTAATACAATCCCTCTTGTGTTTTTCCTCTTTTATATAGGTGACCTTTGACCCAGAAGTGTTCTTTAACATCCTCCTGCCCCCCATCATCTTCCATGCCGGCTACAGTCTGAAGAGGGTAAGACATGTAGTTAGTTGTTTAAAGGTGCACTATGCAGGAATCACTCTGCCATTTCCTGGTTGCTAAAATACTAACAGTTTGCCTAATTTCAGTTTGTGATGAAATAAGCAAGTATAGTGTAGAGAATCGTTGTACCATCTAGTATTGTACCATATAGTATTTTCAGCTGTTTGAAGCTGGTGTACAAAACCGAAAGTAAAAGATACAAAAACTAAACTTAAATATAGGGAGCATAGAAATAGTGCACATAGAACGGATTTACCGCTTCTTAGACTTGCTTTCAATGATAATGACAGATCTATAACACGCATTTCCATGTGAATTTGGTCAGGTCGCCCAAAAAGTGACATATTGCAGCTTTAAACGATAGCTACATCACAGTGTTGATTTGTTCTTGGGTAATATTTAGGCCTAATCCTTCATGTAATTCTATCTCCCAGAGACACTTCTTCAGGAACATGGGGTCCATCCTGGCCTATGCCTTTCTGGGAACAGTCATATCATGTTTCATCATTGGGTGAGTTTATACCCTGTATTATACATGTATGCATTACATCTGTGTGTTTATGCACCTTTAGTCCTTTGTGTAACCTGTCAGAGAAATGCTCAGCTGTAGTAATATGATCTATTCCTCTGTGCAGGTTGCTGATGTACGGCTGTGTCACGCTGATGAAGCAGGTGGGACAGCTTGACGGGGACTTCTTCTTCACTGACTGTCTGTTGTTTGGAGCCATTGTCTCTGCTACTGACCCCGGTACGGACCCCGTTCACCTCAATCTCCTCTTTAGTACACTACATCATTGTCAACCGCTTGCTTCACTAGTAATATGCCTAGTCATACATTGTTATTCAAAGGGGGTTTTCCTGATTCACAAGCTGCAAATACATGCACTGCTACTAATTATTTCAGTGACTGGAATAATGTGAGTTGTGGAATATAGCATAGGCTGATGTTGTACAAAATGTTATGACTGCACACACCACCAACGATTTCTAACCTATAGGGCTCTATTTGCGGGTTCATTCTAGTAGAATGTTGGCAACTATATGTTGCCCGTCTTACATTCTAGAATGCGGTCCTGGGGTCCATCTGCACGTCATTGTGCCATTCTGAAACCAGTCTAAAGTAGGTTATTGTGTCTCTTGTCCTGCAGTGACAGTGCTGGCCATCTTCAACGAGCTGCAGGTGGACGTGGATCTGTACGTTCTGCTGTTTGGCGAGAGCGTTCTCAACGACGCCGTGGCCGTGGTGCTGTCCTCGTGAGTCCTCCGTCTTAACCTGACCCACCTGTCTACCGTCTGTCTGTGCATCTGTATGTACACACTCACATTGGGAAGTTTTGTATTTGTCTTTGCGATCCATTGTTGTGAAGCTTTGGCTGACAAACCTCTTCTTTCAACAGATGTGCTTTGGAACTGTTTTTTTTTTTTAATCATTTGGGCAGGATAAGGGGGCGTTTGGCCTACACACCCACACAGGTTCACGGACATGCGCACACAGACACCCTCAAACAACTTGTTGGCATTGATTGTCCTGTGTGTGACCCGGCACTATACCAATAATAAGCCTATTATGAATACTGTGGAATGTGTGGCTGACCTTTTGGTGACCCTAACACTACATACCCTCTGCCGGGAACTCTGATTATTTCAGAATTCGGTTGTGTTATGGTTGGCTCAGTGCGTGGGTGCGGCACTCCCCTGGAGCCAATCAGTGGGTAGAGGGTGTGGCGGCGATGCGAGACACTCCCCTGTACTGGTGTGCTAGCTCAGTGCTTTTGTAGTGGTTTCTTTTTGCATCGTTAGAACATGCACTGCAAATGACCAGTCATTACATCCCGGATCTCAGATACAGTTGAAGTCGGAAGTTTACATACACCTTAGCCAAATACATTTAAACTTTTTTCACAATTCCAGACATTTATTCCCAGTTAAAATTCCCTGTCTTAGGACAGTTAGGATCACCACTTTATTTTAAGAATGTGAAATGTCAGAATAATAGTAGAGTGATTTATTTCAGCTTTTATTTCTTTCATCACATTCCCAGTGGGTCAGAAGTGTATATACACTCAATTAGTATTTGGTAGCATTGCCTTTAAATTGTTTAACTTGGGTCAAACGTTTCAGGTAGCCTTCCACAAGCTTTCCACAATAAGTTGGGTGAATTTTGGCCCATTCCTCCTGACAGAGCTGGTGTAACGGAGTCAGGTTTGTAGGCCTCATTGCTCGCACATGCTTTTTCAGTTCTGCCCACAAATTTTCTATAGGATTGAGGTCAGGGCTTTGTGATGGCCACTCCAATACCTTGACTTTGTTGTCCATAAGCCATTTTGCCACAACTTTGGAAGTATGTTTGGGGTCATTGTCCATTTGGAAGACCCATTTGTGACCAAGCTTTAACTTCCTGACTGATGTCTTGAGATGTTGCTTCAATATATCCATGTAATTTCCCCTTCCTCATGATGCCATCTATTTTGTGAAGAGCACCATTCCCTCCTGCAGCAAAGCACCCCCACAACATGATGCTGCCACCCCCGTGCTTCACGGTTGGGATGGTGTTCTTCGGCTTGCCAAGCCTCCCCCTTTTTCCTCCAAACATAACGATGGTCATTATGACCAAACAGTTCTATTTTTATTTCATCAGACCAGAGGACATTTCTCCAAAAATGACGATCTTGTCCCCATGTGCAGTTGCAAACCGTAGTCTGGCTTTTTTTATGGCGGTTTTGGAGCAGTGGCTTCTTCCTTGCTGAGCGGCATTTCAGGTTATGTCGATATAGGACTCGTTTTACTGTAGATATAGATACTTTTGTACCTGTTTCCTCCAGCATCTTCACAAGGTCCTTTGCTGTTGTTCTGGGATTGATTTGCACTTTTCGCACCATAGTACGTTCATCTCTAGGAGACAGAACGCGTCTCCTTCCTGAACGGTATGACGGCTGCGTGGCCCCATGGTGTTTATACTTGCGTACTATTGTTTGTACAGATGAACGTGGTACCTTCAGGCGTTTGGAAATTGCTCTCAAGGATGAACCAGACTTGTGGAGGTCTTTCTTTTGATTTTCCCATGATGTCAAGCAAAGAGGCACTGAGTTTGAAGGTAGGCCTTGAAGTACATCCACAGGTACACCTCCAATTGACTCAAATGCTGTCAATTAGCCTATCAGAAGCTTCTAAAGCCATGACATCATTTTCTGGAATTTTCCAAGCTGTTTAAAGGCACAGTCAACTTAGTGAATGTAAACTTCTGACCCACTGGAATTGTGATACAGTGAATTATAAGTGAAATAATCTGTCTGTAAACAATTGTTGGAAAAATGACTTGTGTCATGCACAAAGTAGATGTCCTAACCGACTTGCCAAAACTATAGTTTGTTAACAAGAAATGTGTGGAGTGGTTGAAAAACGAGTTTTTTAATGACTCCAACCTAAGTGTATGTAAACTTGCGACTTTGGGTGGGTGATACGAGTTTGTTGTTACGTCCAGTGGAGGCTGCTGAGGGTAGGACGGCTCATAATAATGGCTGTAATGGAGTCAATGGAATGTATCAAACACACAAAACAAGTGGTTTCCATGTGTTTGATGCCATTCCATTGACTCCATTCCAGCCATTATTATAAGCTGTCCTCCCCTCAGCAGCCCCCACTGGTTACGTCCCCAATTTGCATGGTCCTGCTTGGCTTTAACCCCTATACTCCCCCTCCCTCAATCTTCCCGGTCAATCTGCTCTCTCACTTACTGCTTTTTCTCTCCGCCATGTTGTACTTGTGCCCTTGTAATGAAGTTGTTATGCATAGAGAATTGTTACAGGAAGTAGTATGAATACTAATATCCCTCGTATTTGATGCGTTTTACACACATTTATTTTGCTGCTGCCTGAGACAAAATTGTTTAAAGAATTTGGATTTTGACACGTTATCTAACATCACTAATTCCAAGCTTCAGCTAATCTTTCACGAGTGGTTCCCCATATTTTACCAGTTTCAAAATCTAGGCCTAATAGTTCCTCCAGTTTGAATTGAATGGAAAGCTGTTTCTGCCAAAGTTCTTAGGGATAGATGTATCTAACTTGGTAGCTGGAATACCTGAAGATGGATCTAACTTGGTAGCTGGAATACCTGAAGATGGATCTAACTTGGTAGCTGGAATTCCCATAGAACCCTCTAGTGTAGAACATTGCTACTAAAAGAATGGCATCACGTACAGTACTTACTAGCAGATGTCCATACACAAATGTTTACATACTGTAGTATAATCTCATCATTCCTTAATGATTTCCAAATGAAACTGAAAGCGAGCCACAAAGTATTTGCCTAAGAGATCCATCTGCACTTCAAACAGACTGGGCATGCAAATGGTAGTACTATTACTATAGAGTGTAGTCTCTGGCCACTAGGATCATTCTGATCATCAGTTATGGGGACCACTAGGATCATTCTGATCATCAGTTATGGGGACCACTAGGATCATTCTGATCATCAGTTATGGGGACCACTAGGATTAAGCCCTCCCCTGGTCTGTAGGAATATACCATACCTTGGTTCTGATATCAATGGGTTGCAGATTATTCAAGACTTTCAACCTTCTCAGGATGGAAGCACATTGTAAAGCAGCTGTCTAGTTCTGTAATTATACCAAATTATCATTGTTTTCTTTAAGTATTCTGCAAGCAAAGCACATTAATTTCTAGGCTCCAGAAATGCTACCGTACATACCGGTATTTCAACACTTCATTCATCCACATAGGCCACCTGAACTGTTCTGTTATGCTGCACCTTTTCTATTATTGACTGTGTTTGTACCAGGTCCATTGTGGCGTACCAGCCGGAGGGGGACAACAGTCACACCTTTGAGGTGATGGCCATGTTGAAGTCCTTCGGGGTGTTCCTGGGTGTTTTCAGTGGATCCTTTGCCCTGGGGGTGGCCACCGGGGTCATGACAGCACTCATATCCTTTACGCAGTGATATACTTCCTGTGTGATTTGAGTGTCTAGAAATATATAGATTGATATTGCAATAACATCAAGGTTAGAAACAGATGGAAATGCTTTTGTTCTTGTATTAGAATGTATGAAGTTATGGTTTTTGGTATTATCAACTTGCTAGTTGCTATATGTTGACCTTAATTCTCTAAGCGTTGCAGTTCTTGACACTCAAACCGGTGCGCCTGGCACCTGCTACCGTACCCCTGTTCAAAGGCACTTAAATCTTGCCCATTCACCCTCTGAATGGCACACATACACAATCCATGTCTCAAGGCTTAAAAATCCTTATTTAACCTGTCTCCTCCCCTTCATCGACACTGATTTGAAGTGGATTTTTTTATTTTATTATTATATATATTTTTTATTTGATCTTTATTTAACCTGGTAGGCGAGTTGAGAACAAGTTCTCATTTACAACTGCGATCTGGCCAAGATAAAGCAAAGCAGTTTGACACATACAACAACAGAGTTACACATGGAGTAAAACAAACATACAGTAGAAAAAAACTAATCTATATACAATGTGTGCAAATGAGGTAAGATAAGGAACGTAAGGCAATAAATAGGCCATGGTGGTAATTAGTAATTACAATATAGCAATTTAACACTGGAATGGTAGATGAATGTGCAAAGTAAACATACTGGGGTGCAAAGGAGCAAGATAAATAAATGAATACGGTAGGGGATGAGGTAGTTGGTTGGGCTATTAACAGATTGGTGATGTACAGGTGCAGTGATCTGTGAGCTGCTCTGACAGCTGGTGCTTAAAGCTAGTGAGGGAGATAAGTGTCTCCAGTTTCAGTGATTTTTGTAGTTCGTTCCAGTCATTGGCAGCAGAGAACTGGAAGGAAAGGCGGCCAAAGGAGGAATTGGCTTTGGGGGTGACCAGTGAGATATATCTGCTGGAGCACGTGCTACGGGTGGGTGCTGCTATGGTGACAAGCGAGCTGATATAAGGCGGGGCTTTACCTAGCAGGGACTTGTAGATGACCTGGAGCCAGTGGGTCTGTATTTAACAAGTGACATAAGGGATCATAGCTTTCACCTGGTCAGTCTATGTCATGGAAATAGCAGGTGTTCCTAATGTCAGTGTAGTGTTTCATGTCGTATTTTCTCCTTGACTGTTCTCCTCACGTCACTAAGTTCACTAAGCTGAGAGACTTCCAGCTACTGGAGACGGCTCTCTTCTTCCTCATGTCCTGGAGCACCTTCTTAATGGCTGAGGCCTGTGGCTTCACAGGTAACCCTCATCTTACCGCAAAGCTACTCTCAGGTCATGGTCCCACCCCACAGGCTATTTTTTCATCACCCAGTTATTGTGGTTAATCACGATGTGGGTGTGTCTGGTTGATGATGTGTGTGTGCAGGTGTGGTGGCGGTGCTGTTCTGCGGGATCACTCAGGCTCACTACACCTTCAACAACCTGTCCCCTGAGTCCCAGGACAGGTCCAAACAGGTGAGGACAACGTTTACCATTGCAGTTTATTTACAGGCGAGCTACTCTGGACAGCAATGTCATCTGCTAAATGTTGGCGTTCCATCAGTGTCCCTGAAAGTCATTTTTTTTGTGTTGTCCTGTAGTTGTTTGAGCTGCTGAACTTCCTGGCGGAGAATTTCATCTTCTCCTACATGGGTCTGGCGCTGTTCACCTTCAAGAACCACATCTTCAACCCCACCTTCATCGTCGGGGCTTTCGTATCTTTACTCAAACTAATACTTCAATTAATATTCAACTTTTCATTTAGTAGCACTGTAGGGAGTTAATGTGGAGTATGGACTATATTGCATGTAAAGTCGGTGAAACCAGAAAGGTCGTGGTAAGAACAAAAATTCTATAGCTTTTTAATGTTTTTTAGAGTGCAAATATTCAGTAGACTGGAGGGGTTTCTTTCTTTCTCTGGACTGTTTGGAGGCCTCCTTGACAGTGTTCCCCTCCCAGCTGGCAGTGTTCCTGGGAAGAGCAGCCAACATCTACCCCCTGTCCTTCCTGCTCAACCTGGGACGCAGGAACAAGATCAGCTCCAACTTCCAACACATGATGATGTTTGCTGGTACAGTGTGTGCCGTGGTCAGACAGAGATCAAATCAAAGTTTATTTGTCACGTGCGCTGAATACAACAGGTGTAGACCTTACAGTGAAATGCTGAATACAACAGGTGTAGACCTTACAGTGAAATGCTTACTTACAGCTCTAACCAACAGTGCAAAAAATAATAAAAAAGGTATTAGGTGAACAATAGGTAGGTAAAGAAATAAAAACAGCAGTATATACAGTAGCGAGGCTGTAAAAGTAGCGAGGCTATAAAAGTAGCAAGGCTACATACAGACACCGGTTTTCAGGCTGATTGAGGTAGTATATGTACATGTAGTTATGGTTAAAGTGACTATGCATATATGATGAACAGAGAGTAGCAGTAGCGTAAAAAAGAGGTTGGCGGGTGGTGGGACACAATGCAGATAGTTAGCCCATGTGCGGGAGCACTGGTTGGTCGGTCCAATTGAGGTAGTATGTACATGAAAGTATAGTTAAAGTGACTATGCATATATGATAAACAGAAAGTAGCGGGGGGGGGGCACAATGCAAAAAGTCCAGATAGTCATTTGATTACCTGTTCAGGAGTCTTATGGCTTGGGGGTAAAAACTGTTGAGAAGCCTTTTTGTCCTAGACTTGGCACTCCGGTACCGCTTGCCATGCGGTAGTAGAGAGAACAGTCAATGACTGGGGTGGCTGGGGTCTTTGACAATTTTTAGGGCCTTGGATGGCAGGCAGCTTAGCCCCAGTAATGTACTGGGCCGTACGCACTACCCTCTGTAGTGCCTTGCGGTCAGAGGCGGAGCAATTGCCGTACCAGGCAGTGATGCAACCAGTCAGGATGCTCTCAGTGTTGCAGCTGTAGAACCTGGTGATCTGGTGCCACAGTTTGTCAATTTCCTTTTCTCATAAAATGCAGCTTAAGTTTAGTCACTAGAATAAATAACTTTGTATTTACTTGAAGAGAAAAGGTGTGTGAAGGAAAATAAGCTATCCCTTTCTATCCAATTTCAGGGTTTCAGAGGATGAAATATCAGCCACAGTTATATATACAGTAGTTTGGACACACCTACTCATTCAAGGGTTTTTCTTTATTTTTACTATTTTCTACATTGTAGGATAATAGTGAATACATCAGAACTATGAAATAATACATATGGAATCATGTAGTAACCAAAAAAGTGTTAAACAAATCAAAATATAGTAGCCACCCTTTGCCTTGATGACAGCATTGCACACTCTTGGCATTCTCTCATCCAGCTTCATGAGGAAGGCCTTTCCAACAGTCTTGATTCAGTTCCTACATATGCTGAGCACTTGTTGTCTACTTTTCTTTCACTCTGTGGTCCAACTCATCCCAAACCATCTCATTGTGGAGGCCAGGTCATCTGATGCAGCACTACATCATGCTCCTTGATCAAATAGCCCTTACACAGCCTGGAGTGTGTTTGGTCATTGTCCTGTTGAAAAACAAATGATAGTCCCACTAAACGCAAACCAGATGGGATGGGGTATCGCTACAAAATGCTGTGGCCTGATTCATGCAGTCTCCTCTGAACAGTAGATGTTGAGATGTGTCTGTTACTTGAACTCTGAAGCATTTATTTGGGCTGTAATTTCTGAGGCTGGTAACTCGAATTAACTTATCCTCTGCAGCAGAGGTAACTCTGGGTCTTCCTTTCCTGTGGCGGTCCTCATTAACTCCAGTTTCATCATAGCGCTTGATGGTTTTTGCGACTGTTCTTAAATGCTCTGTATTGACTGACCTTCATGTCTTAAAGTAATGATGGGCTGTTTCTCTTTGCTTATTTTAGCTGTTCTTGCCATAATATGGACTTGGTCTTTTAGCAATTAGGGCTATCTTCTGTATACCACCCCTACCTTGTCACTACACAACTGATTGGCTCAAACGCATTAAGAAGGAAAGAAATTCCACAAATTAACTTTTAACAAGGCATACCTGTTAATTGAAATGCATTCCAGGTGACTTCCTCATGAAGCTGGTTGAGAGAATGCCAAGAGTGTGCAAAGCTGTCATCAAGGCAAAGGATGGTTACTTTGAAGAATCTCAGATATAAACTATATTTTGATTTGTTTAACACTTTTTTTGGTTACTCCATATGTGTTATTTCACTATTATTCTACAATGTAGAAAAAAGGAAAAATAAAGGAAAACCCTTGAATGAGTTGGTGTGTCCAAACTTTTAACTGGTACTGTATATAGAATATTTTTGGGGAATGTTTGAAATATCCTCCTAATTTTTGTCCTAAAGCTTTTATTTATTTTTTTTTTTGATTAATGAGTCTGCTTTTATGTGTCTGGTGATTTAGGAGACGCTGTTTTGCTAATACAGTACATCAATAATATTCTATAAATGTAGTAACTTGAGTCATACCAGCACCTGTTGTTTCAATGACCCCTATGGACCTGTTGTTACATTGACCCCTATGGACCTGATGTTACATTGACCCCTATGGACCTGTTTTAACTGATTTGTCATGTGATCACTATAATTGGAAACCAGTGACGTTATCTAACAAAAAGCAATTTTAAGTGGTATTACTTGTGGAGACACACACACACCGTATTACTCCCTCCTTGTTTCCAGACGATGGCGCCGACAGACATGGCAGCTTGGCTTCTAGCTCCTAAGCAACTTTGCAGTATTTCGGGGTTTTTTGTGTGTCATTTCTTACATTATCCACAAGCATTTCGCTACACCCGCAATACTATGTGTGTGACCAATACAAGTTGATTTGTCCTCCTCCACAGGTCTGCGTGGGGCGATGACCTTTGCCCTTTCCATCCGGGACACGGCTACGTACGCCCGTCAGATGATGTTCACCACCACCCTCCTCATCGTCTTCTTCACCGTGTGGGTCTGTGGAGGGGGAACCACTCAGATGCTCTCCTGCCAGCACATACGGTAGGTCCACCGCGGGGGGGGGTCAAAGGTTAGGGGGTGTTGGTGTCTGCCTATTTATTTTTGTTGCCTTCAAACGGAACCTTTGTTGAATAAATGTTTATTCTAATCGAGGATACACGAATAACATAAGGTTGTCTGTCCATCTTCGATATGATCGTCTGTGACCACTGTGATCTGGTCGACTCATTTATGTGTATCTGTGTTTCTAACAGTGTTGGAGTAGATTCGGACGCAGATAACACAGTGAGTATTAAGACTATGAAAGTTGAGTTAATTGACTTGAATGCTGTAATCATCTGTTTTGAGTGGATCGCTGTGTCGGTCTTGTGTGTCTCGTCAGATGAGCATTACAGAGGGATCAGAGCGGCGGAGCACCAAACACGAGAGTGCCTGGCTCTTCAGGATCTGGTACAACTTTGACCACAAGTATCCTTTGTCACTCCCGTCAGCACACAGCAGATGGTGCTCCAGTGACCGATTTTATTAATTTCACAGACAAAGATTTTATATTCTCTATCCAGTATATGAAACCATGCGCAACTACTGCAATAACGTACTAGCCTACAGCAGTGGGGTACTGAGGAAGAGGAGGACGGTTCTCCTATAGTAAGTCTCCATTACATATTTGAGGTGTTTGTTTTGTTACTATGTGACACATTTGAGGCCTTGACTCTACGCCCTCTCCAGCTACCTGAAGCCCATCCTGACCCACAGCGGCCCCCCACTCACCGTCACCATGCCTGCCTGCTGTGGACCGCTGGCCAGATGTCTCACCAGCCCACAGGCCTATGAGGTCAGGCCCCACAAACCATGTGTTCCTATTAACCCTGTGACCCTGTTAGGGGGATTATGGGAATAGTGATGACATGTAGTGAGGAAGTGTTTTCTTCTTTGTTTTAATGAGTATCACAGCGGATAGTGTATATTTGAATGAACTCAAATGAAGAGTTGCTGATTTCATCAAAGCTAAAGCATTAGTTCAGTTATAGCAGGAGTATTTGATTAGTGAGAACCGTCATAATCAGAATGTCATCTAGTGGTAACCTATTTCGACATGTTTCTTTCCTGCCACCAGAACGAGTGCCAGCTGAAGGACGACGACTCAGACCTCATCCTGACGGACGGGGACATCAGCCTGACCTATGGTGACATCACTGTGAGCACGGACGCCAGCGGCGCCCACACCAGTGCCGGGCTCTCGGGCACCACCTCCGCCGTCATCTCCGCTGACGACCTGGACCGCGAGCTGACGTACGGGGACCACGAGCTGGTGATGAGGGGTACTCGTCTGGTCCTGCCCATGGACGACTCTGAGCCCCCGCTCGCCGACCCACGACACCGTATGCGGATGTGAGGCGAAAGAGAGGCCAGCTAGCCAGATGACCAATTCACTCTCCGTCCTGCTCCCCGCAGGCTGCAGGAATTAGATCAACTAAGATCAGCAAGAGACTGGTCTCTCTCTCTCCGTCTTTCCTCTTCTCTCATACCGCTCCTCATCTGTCTCTCTCTCTCTCTCCCCCACTGCCTCTCCTCTTTGAGTTTCTCAAGTGGTTAATCCATGTCTACCTCATTATTGTTTGCTAATTTCTACTCATGTCGCCATCATTATAATATGAATTATTTATTCATGTTTTGTTTTCTTTTGATTTGGTTGAACCGATAGCTTTTCTCAGTTTGTCTTCTACCAGGACCACACTGAAATCACGTGGCTATCTGCTCACTGTAGCGCTGCAGAGTCGTCTATACGCGTCTGTACGCATGCATTAGTCTTTATGTGGAGGTCACAGTGCAACAGCTAGCTTAGCTAATACTGTTTGTCTCTGTATCACAAGGGGTATAATAACGTTGTTGTTTTTTATGCATGGGGAGTGGGTAGGTCGAGGGGTTGACTGAGTTTTGTAGCCTTGTTTTTGGGTCTGATTCTGAATGTTGCTGCCTTCTCTGTGTGATCCAAGGGATGCTGGCTGACTTAGTGGCTCGGCGTTGCATTGTGTTGCTATGCATACGGTTAGAATCAAGTGCCTGAGTGACCACTAGTTTATGTTCCCTTTTTAGAAGTAATACACTCCTCCGTCCACAAGGTAGCGACTTCTGTACGGGTGACAGGCTGCCTGCGTTTGAGCCATTGGTCTGTAGATAGTTAACAATGTAATTCAGCTCTGTGTAACCTAGCACACGTCTTGGATCTCCCACAATGACCTCAGACAGACTTTGGGAGGGTTTGACACCTTCTTTTAGAAGCTGATGACACTCACCCCAGAAGCAGAAAGAAGGGCTGTCGTTACGAGTTCTAAATCTCCCGTACAGTGAAAGTTGGTGCCGTTCCTCCTCCATTGACATTTGATGAAAATTGAGTGCAGGCAGCCTGAAAAACTTGATTTATTTTGCAACGTACTATAAGTACTTTAGCTACATCCTCGTTTTCACTGTAATTCTAATACTCTACACGTGTAACATGGTGTATATTTGACATTAGGGATTGAAGTGTTACTCAAATCAAACCTAGTGTGTACTTCCATCTGGGCTAAGCCCTTGCTTCCTACTGGCAGATCTATCTGGTTTATTCACAGGAGTAGTAGAGGGAACATGTTACAGTAGCTCATAATTAAGGATCTAATTTGCTTTGTTTTTGGCAAATTTATCTGGATAAACATTAATTTCTATTTCAAATTGAATTTACTTGGTTGGATTATTTATAGAAATGGCCTGAGTATGTCCATGTCAAACATTGTTGAAGTGCTGCAGCTACACTGCATGTACTGGACCGCAGTTCAACTGTTATCTGCCTTGAGTTATTGACTATATTGTCACTGGTACTGTATGATGTGACAAGGGATTGGTACATACTATCAGAAACAACTTGTATAGGCCAGTTGGAATAATAACATTTTGATTTTAAATGATCCAAATCTACAAACATATTTGATATTGAAATTATGTGAAGGTATGTTTGAAGCAATCATTTCTGGATTTTTATGATTCAGAGTAGATATTTAGAGAAAAGCTGGTAGGGATCAGTTGAAGAAAACGAAATGGTTGTAGAAAATTGTATGTGTGCAATACTTTATTTGTGTAAAATAATGATACAATAGGTTATATTAGAGTAATGTATCCTATATGCCTCGCTCTACAATGTATGTGGGCTGGGTTGATTTATAGCTGATGTCTGGCATCAGAGTGAGTAGCTCCTTTGAGCTGCTTGGCTACATGGGGGTCTGCTCTGTGACCGGTCTGGGATCAGTGGTGGCTGTTAATGTGGTGTAGCAGGAAGTGTTGACCGGACGCCACCCTGACGACACACTGTTGATGTGGATGGAATCAGGCCCTGTGCCAGACAGCATTACAGAGGAGAGAAAGAGAGCGGGGCGGGGGAGTAGGAGAGCGAGGGCAGAGTAGGAGGGAAGGACAAAGAGAGGGACAGGGTAGGAGCAGAGGAAAGGGAGGTAGAGAGATAAATAGTGGACATTCTACCTATATTCAATGTTATTCGCTTTCGCACTTGGGGAGGGAGGGGTATCGGAGGGCAGTGTACCACTCAGTGTTATCTCCTGTTGTGCAGGAACCTCTGACGGCACGTGTGGTCTCTTTTTTTTCTTTTTTTATCAAGCATGCCTCTTGACACCACAATGTGCAGGAAATGATTTTTTTTCCCCCACCATTTTATATATAGTTGTTTTTTTTCTCTATTTTGTTTATTCTTGATGAAGAAGGGAAATGTCGGGGATGGCGCAGCATTAGCACTTGTCTTTTAAGAAACCTTTGATTTAGATTGTCTTGTAAGTGACATTTGTCATTTTTTTGTTGCTGTTTTTAACTGGCTTGTGTTGGGGTTATGAAGGAATTGACATGAATCCTGTGAATTATGATTTTTTTTTTAGTAGAAACTCATGGAGTCATGTCATAACTGTCAGAGGTCACGAACTGAAGGGTGGTATCCATTGATGTACAGGTTGTTATGATCTATGTAACCAAGAGAAACCAGATTGGCCTCCTTGCTTTTCCATGCCATTGACTCTGACTCCGTCTTCACTTTAAGGAAAAAATAAATCAAGCAAGATCAGGACTGTGTACCAGTCTATAACTAACATATGAAGTAATGTAATGTCAAAAAAGACCCATTATAGGTCAACTTATACCCTGCCTGTACTGTTCTTACAGTATGTGTTCTATTGTTTTGAACGATGAATGGTAACTTGTAATTAACATGTTGACACTAGTCTGAAGTAGCTGACCAAAGGGGCTTGTTGTACTCTGTGTTTTCAGACTGTCCGATGTGTTTATACTGCTACTTCGCTGTGTGTGTGTGTGTGTCACACTGTGCTTCCTCAGTGTTGCAGGTACTGACTGTTTACATCTCTGTAAATATTCTCACCTGTTCAAGTTACGTGCAATGGTCAATAAACAAAGCCTGTGCTTTTGATTGAACCCTCTGTTATGTCTCCTTATTGACCTGCTGATTTCACATCAACATGATGTCGACACGGTCTGGTTTGCCTCTGAACATGTCCTGGTGGAAGAATGTAATGTTAGCTAATAGCTTACCAGATCCAGAAAGTCCAGTCCTGACCTTCCCCTAAGGTTTGGCTGGGAATGAGAACAGGAAAAACTGAATTCATCCCAGTAATTTCTCCACCAGCCTTGGCCTTCCACTCCTAACAGTGTATCACATTCCCCCTATGGACAGCCTGAGTCTCAGCCATCTCTTCTTTTTTCACCACCACAGAGAATAGCCCATCCTTCTCATGGACTGACAGGCTGAGGTGGGGTAAGTTTTCCTCCCAGGGCAGATGTAGGTATGGGAGGTGCACTTGAAGATTTTCCTGACCAAAAATAAGATTGTGGCTATGGTAAATAGTGTCAAAATTGGCTATAATAGAAATAAATTATGAAAGCTTTTTGGTTTTCATTTAAGGTTCGGGTTAGGTATAAGGTTAGCTGTGTGGTTATGGTCTGGGTTAAGAGGATACTTTATCTACTTCCCCAGAGTCTGATGAACTCTAACTAGTGTTAGCGCAATGACTGGAATCCTATGGGTGCTAGTACCCATAGACTTCCAGTCATTGCGCTAGTTCACATTGGCTTGTGCAACTACCTCTAACTTCCTTCATACTGAACACACAGACATAAACATGGGTTCCACATGTTCCCATGTACCCCTTTTTAAGATTAGGTTTAAAAATCCTATTTTAAGAAGATACATTTTAGAAATAGGCCGGGTTTATCCATTTCTGACGAGTGATGACCCAAGAATAAATAGGACCCGGAGTTTTCCCTAGTCATGAGACACTACTGTCCTGACCCTAACCATAGTCTAGGGATAGACATTTCCCATTCACCATTCCAGGCAGGAGATGTGTTTCAGATGAGAGGCAACTCTACTGCCAGATTGTTAGGCGTTCTCCCTCCAGCACATTTCCCCAGTATCAGGATACATTCCTAATAAGGGCAGAACTCCAGGATTTGTTCCATTACAGTACAGGGAGGAAATATCAACTTTATTGAAGGGAGACTGGGACTACCTCATGTTCTCTTGAGGGTCTTTGCCACTTTCTCTCTCCCTCCCTCCTTCCCTCCATTGTCTCTCTTACCCTCTTCTCTATTTCAATTCAATTTCAGTTTAAGGGCTTTATTGGCATGGGAAACATATGTTAACATTGCCAAAGCAAGTGAAGTAGATAATAAACAAAAGTGAAATAAACAACAAAAATGAACAGTAAACATCACACTCAGAAGTTTCAAAAGAATAAAGCCATTTCAAATGTAATTATGTCTATAAACAGTGTTTGTAACGATCTGCAAATAGTTCAAGTACAAAAGGGAAAATAAATAAACATAAATATGAGTTGTATTTACAATGGAGTTTGTTCTTCACTGGTTGCCCTTTTCTTGTGTCAACAGGTCACAAATCTTCCTGCTGTGATGGCACACTGTATGTAGTATTTCAACCAGTAGATATGGGAGTTTATCAAAATTGGGTTTGTTTTCAAATTCTTTGTGGATCTGTGTAACCTGAGGGAAATATGTGTCTCTAATATGGTCATACATTTGGTAGGAGGTTAGGAAGTGCAGCTCAGTTTCCACCTCATTTTGTGGGCAGTGTGCACATAGCTTGTCTTCTCTTGAGAGCCAGGTCTGCTCTTGAGAGCCAGTACCCTCTGTGACTCTCTTTCTCTCTCTCTCTCACACACACACACACACACACCTCTCTCTAACAGAAATGCATCTCCTTGGCTGAGTATCTTGTAAGTTTGTCCCTGTATGGAGTGTCTGTGGGTGTTCACAGTGTATGGTGGCTTAGCAACCACTCCTCACCTACTAAATTATAACGGGGACAGGAAAGCTAAATGTCATGGCAAACACATGGCATCAGGTAGCTAACTCTGCTAGCCAGCGAAACCTAAAATTACAATGGAAGACATAGCACACCTGTCTAAGATTCTTCTTCCTCTACATTTGTGGCGGCAGTATGTCAGGAAAAGCTGTCATCCATGGGAAATATGTCATGCTTTCATTTACAGAGAGGTTATTGAATCTCAGTACAGATGCCCTTGGTATCTACAGGAAGACAATAGCATCACCTTCATCATCCTCCTCATTAGCATACAGTGGAGGCCCAATGGCAGGGTCTCATCATCGTCAGTTTACGGAAGGGAAGTGTCATGATTTCTTGTTAGCCATGCCAAGAGAGAGGTATGTGTTTACTCTCATTAACTGTGTCACCAGTGCTTGTTTACAACTAAGTGAGATGTTTACCTCTCTTAAAGAAGATGGGAGCTTTCTCTCTATGATACTGTGCATTTGTTTCTGCTTGAGAGAGAGAGAGTGTGTGTGTGTGTGTGTGTGTGTGTGTGTGTGTGTGTGTGTGTGCGTGCGTGCGTGCGTGCGTGCGTGCGTGTGTTTGCGTGTGTGTGTTTGCGTGTGTGTGTGTGCTCGTGTGTTAGTGTGTATGTGTGTGTGAGATGACAGTAACCAGATCAGTGTGTCAGCATTTATCCTCCCCTTCAGTAGAAAGGAACACCAGCTCTACATAAGCTCAGTTGACATATTTCATGATGTTGGAATGACCCAGACACCTAGAAAACATTACAGACTCAAGTCGACTAAGTCTCTCTCTCAGCGAAAAGTACCCTCTGTGACTCTCAAATCACCGTCTGTGACTCTCAAATCCCCATCTGTGGCTCTCAAATCTCCATCTGTGGCTCTCAAATCACCACCTGTGGCTCTCAAATCACCATCTGTGGCTCTCAAATCTCCATCTGTGGCTCTCAAATCACCATCTGTGGTTCTCAAATGACCATTTATGACTCTCAAATCTCTAAAGAGTAAAGATGGTTAGATTAGTGACTTTGGAGTAGAGATATACATAAACCGAAACCAAGTTACATAACAACTGTTTGAGAGAACATTTTATTCTTGTTGACCATAGCCATAGACTTGTTGTAGTGGACTGGAGCCTTAGCCAACTAGTTAGGCATCCATTGCCTATGAAATTGTAAAAGACACCATAAAAATAAAATGGGAGGTATTTACACTGAACAAAAATATAAACGCAACAAGCAACAATTTCAAAGATTTTACTGAGTTACAGTTCACATAAGGAAATCAGTCAATTTAAATAAACCCATTAAACCCTAATCTATTGATTTCACATGACTGGCAATTAAGATATCTGTTGGTCACAGAAACCTTAAAAAAAAGTAGGGGCATGGATCAGAAAACCAGTCGGTATCTGGTATGACCACCATTGGCCTCATGTAGCTTAACACATCTCCTTCACATAGAGTTGATCAGGTTGTTGACTGTGGCCTGTGGAATGTTGACTCCTCATCAATGGCTGTGCGAAGTTGCTGGATATTGGCGGGAACTGGAACACGACATTTTCAGCTTCAAGGAATTGTGTACAGATCATTGCGACATGGGGCCATGCATCGCACAGCCGGACCTCTGGCAGTCTCTATGGGGGTGCCACAGGGTTAAATTCTCGGGCCGACTCTCTTCTCTGTATACATCAATGATGTCGCTCTTGCTGCTGGTGATTCTCTGATCCACCTCTACGCAGACTACACCATTCTGTATACTTCTGGCCCATCTTTGGACACTGTGTTAACTAACCTCCAGACGAGCTTCAATGCCATACAACTCTCCTTCCGTGGCCTCCAACTGCTCTTAAATGCAAGTAAAACTAAATCCATGCTCTTCAACCGATCGCTGCCTGCCCGCCCGTCCAGCATCACTACTCTGGACGGTTCTGACTTAGAATATATGGACAACTACAAATACCTAGGTGTCTGGTTAGACTAGACTGCCTGGTATAGTTGAAACAGGCATTCATCGATGAAGAGCACACTTCTCCAGCGTGCCAGTGGCCATCGAAGGTGAACATTTGCCCACTGAAGTCGGTTACAATGCCGAACTGCAGTCAGGTCAAGACCCTGGTGAGGACGACGAGCACACAGATGAGCTTCCCTGAGACGGTTTCTGACAGTTTCATCAGCTGTCCGGGTGGCTGGTCTCAGACGATCCCTCAGGTGAAGAAGCCGGATGTGAAGGTCTTGGGCTGGCATACTGCCAAATTGGTTGCACGTACTGGTTACCAAATGCGAAATTCTCTAAAATGGCATTGGAGGCTGTTTATAGTAGAGAATTGAACATTACATTCTCTGGCAACAGCTCTGGTGGAAATTCCTGCAGTCAGCATGCCAATTCCACGCTCCCTCAAAACGTGTGTTGTGTGACAAAACTGCACATTTTAGAGTGGCCTTGTATTGTCCCCAGCACAAGGTGCACCTGTGTAATGATCATACTGTTTAATCAGCTAATTTGATATGCCACACCTGTTGCCCTTACAGTGGGGCAAAAAAGTATTTAGTCAGCCACCAATTGTGCAAGTTCTCCAACTTAAAAAGATGAGAGAGGCCTGTAATTTTCATCATAGGTACACTTCAACTATGACAGACGAAATGAGAAAAAGAAATCCAGAAAATCACATTGTAGGATTTTTAATTTATTTATTTGCAAATTATGGTGGAAAATAAGTATTTGGTCA